>JBBPSI010000173.1:0-53280 GCA_038093515.1 Butyriboletus loyo
AATGGAAGCAGCAGGATTAAGCCTTCCAAACAATTTCCGATCCATGATCTTGCTCACCAAGTTACCGAAATCTTTCGAACCTCTGGTGTCCAACATCGTCCACAATACAAACGTTCACCAATTTACACCGAACGTTATCATTCCCATGATCACTCACGAGTTACAACTTCGTGCTGGCACTGGCCAGATCCCTTATCCCACCACCTCTCGAACGAATACAGTTGCACCGGATACCCAGCTCAACCGCACAAACACGGTTAGACGCGGACCTCCTCCACCTGTGCAGACAAATTGGAACAATCAGGCTCGTCCTCAACAACCTTCTGGCAGACGTGGTCGTCCTGGACAGAAGAGGCCATTCCAACCGCAGCAGCAAAGGCAGCAGCAAAACCATATGCCTGCGACGCCTTATGGAGGACCTTCAGGATCCGGAGCAAACCGTAATGAGCGAACAAACAATCGCTCCGGTTTCAAGACACGTCGAGGAAAGGGAAAAGGGAAAGGA
This sequence comes from Butyriboletus loyo, assembly GCA_038093515.1. Lineage (NCBI taxonomy): Eukaryota > Fungi > Basidiomycota > Agaricomycetes > Boletales > Boletaceae > Butyriboletus > Butyriboletus loyo. The sequence goes on from JBBPSI010000173.1 coordinate 506, forward strand.
CGGGCGAATGAAGTGGAGATGGACATGGACGGATTTGCCAACATTGTAGAGTTGGGCGAAACACAACTAGGTGACCACACGCTTACAGATTTCCCGATGGAAACTGAATCAACCGTTGGTCAAGCTGGTTGGGGAGATGATGATCCAATGGGACCACCCCTCGCATCACCTTATTTCAAGGATGGAGATGCTAATGCGTCTTCCTCACACTCCTTTCGGAAACGCCGCAATTCCCTCTAAACCTTCAGGGTCTCGTGGTCAGCCGAAGAAGAAGGAACGCAAAGTGAAAGCAGTCCGTCTTTCGACCTTTCTAGGGTCGATCGATGAGAAGGATGAAGAATCCTTTTATGGAAACACTGCTCGTCGTGCTGATGGCACTTGGAAGCACGGTCTTGACTCCCGTGACATTAATGTCTGGGACTCTACATACCAGCGAGATGCTGAGGACTATAATGCTGTATACGATTACAACGATGAATATGATCTTGGTGATCTGTATATTGCGGGAGCTTACACATCCGGAGATGTCCCTTCAAAGAAGGATCTTCTTTCCAATGCCTGGATGATTGACAGCGGTTGTACAGACCATGTCACACCACACGTTGTAGACTTCATGGATCTCAGTGATACCGAGAGAATTGCGATCACAGCAAATGGCGCAACCATGAAGATGTTTGGACCTGGTACTGTGTTGTTATCACAGCGACTAGGGAAGGATAAGCCCATTCCTTTGGAGCTTACAGGAGTTTGGTATGCGCCTCAAGCGGCCCATAGACTCTTATCGGTCACCGCTCTAACCAAAGAAGGTTATCGATGCGAAATTACCAATCAAACCAAGATTTGGAACCCTCAAGGACGTTTGGTAGTGCAGGCTTCTGCCTTGCTTCCGAACAATCCCCTCCACTGGTTTCAGGCTAAAATGCTAACTCCAGATGTCGGGATCCACTCCTTGCAGGACATTGGATCTTCTTCGTTGTGGCACCACCGTTTTGGTCATCCATCCAAGAACGTGTTACGCCATGCTTACAAGAACGTTAAGGGTATGCCGTTATTACCTGAACCTTCTGACGTCATTCCTTGTCGAGGCTGTGCCTTAGGCAAGATGCATGAACATCCCTATGCACCTTCATCCAAACGCGCATCTCGGGTCCTTGGGCTAGTGCATTCCGACTTGGTCAAATTCCCCACACACTCTCGGACTCAGAAGCGCTACATTTTGACTTTTATTGATGACTTCTCTGCTTTTGCAGTTGTGTGATTTCTACGCCTTAAATCTGAGGCGGCTGATGCTTTTAAGGAAGTGGTCGTCTGGGCTGAACGTCAGACCCAGTCTTCGCTTCTTGCTGTCTGTTCGGATCGTGGGGGGGAATACATGTCTAAAGACATTCGGACGTTCCTCTCATCCAGGGGCATTGAGCATCAGCTCTCTGTACCTCACACCCCTCAACAGAATGGACGTGCAGAGCGATTTAATAGGACCATCCTGGAAAAAGAAGAAGCCATGCGCCATACTGCCTGTCTACCAAAAGTCTTCTGGCAGGATGCAACCGAAACCTCACTTCATATCTACAATCGCCAACCGATGCATCATCATAACTGGAAAACCCCTATCGAGATGTTCTCTGGGGAGAAACTGGATATATCATATTTCCGGGTATTTGGATGTCGTGCATATGTTTTTATAAAGAAGGAACTCAGGGAAAACAAGTTGTCTCCAAAATCGGAACAAGCCACCTTCATCGGATATGAAACTGGCACCAAAGGCTATTGTTTTTGGTCTCCAACCCGAAGACGAGTTCTAGTAGAGTCCGTCGCGACTTTTGACGAAGAAAACTTCCCACATTGTTCCAAAGAACAGAATGACAGACAAGCCGCAATTCCGCCTCCTATTCTTCCAACAGATGCCGATGAACATGGAGATGATGAAGATAGTACATCTGATGCCCCACCTTCAAATCAACAAAGAGCTGATGAGCCACCTCCATTAGGAGTACAATTTGATGGAACTGGTATAATACGCAAAGAACTACCACCAATTTCCCCCATCATTAATCCTGACAATATGCAACAACCGTCTCCTCAACCATCTGTCACACCTTCACCATGGGTTATCCCTGAACATCCACCATCACCTTTAATCCTCAATCCTCCATCTCCTGATTCCGTTCATGAAGAACAACCACCGCTATTCTCACCTCCACGTCCTGGAGTTAAAAGAGAAACACCAGATACTGGACATAGATCGTCTATTATGGATCGACACCAACATAAACGTCAAATGATACCTCCGTTGGAAACATTTGAAGATCCTGGTCAGATTTGTCCTTCCACTTTCTTACCTCCAACAAGAGTATATCCTGAACGAATCACTGAATTTCGCAATCGTCCTCATCAACACCATCCGACTCGAGAAATTCGTGCTTGAGGTCACCAACGTGACTTATATGATGAGTTCGATCAGGATTTACGGTCTCAAGGTGCTCCAATCCCAACGATCAATGATCCAGATTTCTTGCAGACTGGTCAGGACTTTAATCCTCGTCCTACTCGCATCCGTGTTCCACGGATTGTCCCAGATAATGCTTATGGGAATCGACCTCCGATCGAGATAGAACGAGAGATACATCGAGGATTGGATCCTATTCAGGAGGAGTTAATTCCTACTCCACAACCGGTTAATCAACCGAGACCCACAAATGAAGAAGATGACTTAGGACAGATGTACAGTGCTAAGTGGATTAAATCTCTTCTAGCCGCTGCTACTGTCGATGGTATCCCACAGTCTCACAAGGCAGTAATGAGATTACCTCCTGCCGAGAGATCCTTATGGCTAACCACCATGGGAGAGGAATACAAGTCGTTTCAAGAACGACGAGTATGGGATCTGGTAGATCTTCCCAAGGGACGTCAAGTCATTAAAGGGAAATGGATAAATGTACGAAAAAGCGATGGACGATACAAGTCTCGCTGGGTAGCAAAAGGCTTCACCCAAATCTTCGGAATTGATTATGAGGAAACCTTCTCACCAGTTGCCAGGTTTGAAACCGTTAGGATTCTCTTAGCTCTAGCTGCCTTAGAAGACTGGGAAATCGAGGCTCTAGACGTCAAGACCGCATTTCTCTTCGGAGATCTTGACGAAGAAATCTATATGGAACAACCTGAGGGTTTCGCTCAAAAAGGCTCAGAAAGTAAAGTCTGTCGCCTACGAAAAGCAATCTATGGCCTTAAGCAAGCGGCCCTTCAATGGAACAAAGCCTTGCATTTATCACTTATCAAACAAGGTTTCAAGCGTACCTTGTCTGACCCAGGAACTTATATAAAATTCATCGGGAAAGTCATCATTATTTTAGTTATATATGTTGATGATGCTCTTTTTATGGGTAGTGATAAAGCACAAGTCCTCGCTCACAAGAAGCACTTTATGAAGACTTGGGAGAGTCGAGACCTTGGAGAAGCGAAAGAGTATTTAGGCATGCGGATTACCAGGGATCGAAGAAATCGTACCCTGAGGCTGGATCAGTGCGATTACGCACAGAAGGTCATTAAACGATTCAAGCTTGAAAATGCAAAACCCGCACGCACACCTCTTCCTTCTGGTTATAATCCTTCACCATCAACCACTGAAGCATCGCCATCTTTGCGTTCTCAATATCAATCTGTCATTGGATCCCTACTATTCATCATGCTTGGATCTAGACCCGATATCGCTCATGCTGTCATCAAGATGTTGCAATTCTCTTCCAATCCATCGGAAGAACATTTGCAAAGAGCGCTCTATATAGTCCACTATCTGGTTGGAACTCCAGACCTTTGCATAATGTATTCCGGACACAGCCAGACTGGTCCGAGAGCCAATTCTGGCTTTATTGCATACAGCGACACTGACTGGGCAGGCAATATTGAGACCCGTCGTTCAACGACTGGTTATTGTATATTTCTAGCATCTGGCATAGTATCATGGTTATCCAGACGACAACGCAAGATTGCTCACTCTTCAACCGAAGCAGAATATATGGGCATGACCGAGACTGCTAAATAGCTCTCTTGAGTGTGCTCCTTGTTCTTCGAGATGGGATACAGACTTGGTCCTTTACCCCTTCTAGTTGATAATCAGGGAGCTATATTTCTGGCTTCTAATCCTGCCGTTGAAGGACACAGCAAACACATTGCTATTCCGTTTCATTACATTCGGGAATGCGTCGAGGATAAAGAGATTACTCTCTTTTATACTCCTACTCAACAACAAGCAGCAGATATCTTTACGAAGAATCTGACATGGCAGAGGTTTGAAGAAGTTCGGTCCATGCTCTCTCTTTCTCCTTTTGTCTCTATAAAGAAGTAATGCTAAAGCGAGGAGGAGTGTTGAAACGGTAGTGTTCTATTTCTGTATTTCACTTACAGCCACTACGTTTCTAGACTGGTCTATATGACATCATTGTCTAGACCTAGTCACGCTTATCACATTACAAATAGCTCTTATTATGCTATTGGACGATATGTTTAGTCTTATCTCTTATCTCTATCATATCGCCATGTATTTCATACTATACCTTATAAAGGTACTATACAGAACATAAGTACAAACACTCATGTACTGTATATAAGACAGCCCTTATGGCTTGTCGCTTTTTCGAAAGATCTTTCAGTTCTATCATCACTACTGTGATATCTCTAAGTTGAGCCTGCTAACAACTAGAACTCTAGGCAGCACTCTGGAGTAGCCGCAGGACTCTTTGGGGATGGTTTCTCAGACTATGTCTTAGTGTGCACACTAAGAGTCTGGAGTGGAACTAATTGCTAGCAGGTTACTGCTTAGAACTAGATAAGGTACAACTGTACAGAGGCTGGGTTTATATACTACAAGGGTCTGCACACAGACCATGTCCCCAATCAGGTCACAAGAGTTGTAAAGACAAATGAGGATGGAATACTCTAGAAGCTTCTTGAGTATGAAAGAAATAGCATCTGTGCATGGGAGATGATGACTAATCAGAATGGTTCATACCGTTCAAAGGGAACTAGCGAAATGCTAGGAGAAGACTGTAGTCCAAATGGTAATGGAGAGAAAAAGTATATCACTACCGTAACAGTTTTTTCACTCACTGTATGTTAGAGATAAGAGATAAGACTAAGTATATTGTCCAATAGCACAAAGAGAGCTATATGTCTAGACTATGATGTCATAGTGATGTCATATGGTTCTAGACCATGATGTCATAAAGACCAGTCTGGAAATGTAGTGGCTGTAAGTGAAATACAGAAATAGAACACTACCATTTCAACACTAAGTTGAGCCTTGCTTCTTATACTCTTCAAGTACTCCTGTTTGGAATACTCTCTCTCATATTATCAGTGAGTCTTTCCACTAATAGGTTTACCCTTGCATCCTTTGTTGCCCTCAGTGCACCTACTCAGACTTTACCAATTCCAAAATTGGGTTCTGCTTCAAGTACAGGGTTCTGAGGAATGCAGGCATGATGTGGAGAGAAGACTGAGCAAGCATAGAAAAGAGTGAAGGAGAGAGAAGGAGAGTTGAGGTGTCCTAGGCTGATGATGTTGGATATGGCAGTAGTGGAGGAGCAAAGGTGAGAAGCAATGCCACATCTTGCTGTTTGCTCAGAGACTTAACTCTAACCCTTTGCTTGTTCCTTGTTACATGATAGCAACCATTCTCACAAACTGAACCGTGGGAAAAATGGGCAGGTAGTGGTGTGGAGTGTTTTACGCTTTCTTGGTGTGTATCTGTAGGCACACCAGCTTACCTAGGTCCTGTAACTAGTACATTTACTGTCCGTGGTACTGACTGGTTTCCATTCAGTATTTCTGCCTTTTGCTGTAGTGGCTATGCGCAGCGGTCTGGCCTGGTTACAGTATCACTAGCATGACCCAGGTATTCAAAGGAAAAAAGAAAAGCAACAGCGCTCAGCACTACTAGTTATGCCCGGGCAGCCCCACCACCACCACGACCATCGATGTCCGATTCCGATCCGTTGCTCCCCCGCTCCCTCGCCAGTGCCAACGTGTCCCCCCAATGACGTACCTCAGGGTGTCGCAAGTATGGCAAGCTGTTGTCGAAAAAGCACTGTAGATCGCTTCGGTCGCGTTCGTGCGCTTTCTCGTACTCGCAGGCTGTTGCAAGGGTGAGATAGGATAATGGGCGTGCGAAGGGTGGGGGGGGGAAGGACAGGGCAAGGCGAGACAAGGGACGGAGAAAACAGTGATAGAAAAAGAGGAAATGCTTTAGCTCAAACACCACGCGAGGAAAAAGTCGGAGGCGGGGACGTACCTTGGAGTGCCATCTCGAGTCTGTCGAGATCTGAAGAGCCCAGAATCGGAAAGAGTGGGTCAGAAATAAGGTGTTCAAAAGGTTACATGATCAACGGATGAACAGGGGAAGAAATTGTGGGGGCGAGGCGAGCACGTGCCTTTGACGAACTTTGCCTCGGGGGTTACACCTTCTTCGTATTCCTGTGAAACATGCCACAGCACAGCAGTTTGATGGCAATGTCAGCAAGTCCGTGCCGTGTTCGTCCCATTGCTTCCGCAGAAGCGGACAGGACACAGGGAGGGGACGAACCTTCCATAGCGCCTCGATGCGTAGCGCCGCTGGACTTGCATGCAGCATGTCATGCACAAAGTTGTGCATCGCCTCCTATTGGCGCGGTGACACGCGATCGAGTTCAAGTTCGGGATCCAGACCGCGGTCGGGGTGGACCTACCGCTTCGAGCCGTCGTTTCTCCTCCTTGGGAATCCCTTCATGGGGCGTGATGTCCCCGACTTGCATCCACGTGAGTGTCCTGTCCAAGGAAGGAAGCAAGTACATTCACCTTGCGCCTCTGCGAGATCGTGCGCGACGCACATCATCACACACCTATCACCAACGTGGTGTAAGCGAGTGTAGTAGGCAGTGACAGAAAGAGCAAGACTGACCTGGGAACGTCGAGCGTCGCGTCTGAGGTGCAGATGGCCAATACCGCCATGCGGTACATGTGGTCCGAGATACTGTAACGAAAATGAAGGCGAATGCGGCGTGTGCAGACTGACTTTAGACGTACCTCTCTGGGTTCGGAACCTGCGGACGACGTCAGTCATGGTCGGGGCAGTCTCTCGGCTTACATTGTGATCGGTCCAGCCTGTGCGTTTTTGTGTCTGTATGCGCGGGGGTGAGTGTGTGCACGAATGGGGATGTCGGTGGGTACCTTGAGTCTCTCAAGGACGTGGAAAAACGCGAGTCTGTCTGTGTCCACGTCGCCCGTTGGTTGGTAGAGGGGCGGGAACGTGCGCTTCGTGGTCGACATGGTCAAGGAGAAGGTGGTTTTGATCTCCGAGGTTCCGATTCCGACAGATAAGATAATAGAGACAAGAGCTAATCGATTGGGCAGTAGACCAACGTAATAGACAACGAGGAGCTATGATACTTTTGTGGACGATACAGCAGCCGCCCTGCGTCTCTTGGTGCCGCGTCTTATCTCGATCAAATCAGCTTCTATTTCGGCGTCCTTGGATGGACCGAGGAATGCGAGGCTCTTTCCCAAGCCACCGAGACCGACCATGCCTTGATGGGTACCAGCACCCTTGTTGCGTCTCCGGTTGCCATTGTTTGGGCCATTGCCGGGGCCAGATGCAGCGTGGCCATTTGGGAGGGTGACAGAGGTGAGCGGGAAGGGGAATGGGGAGGGTATCTCATCAACAGAGAGGGAGTGTGGGTTGGAGAGGGGCCCAGAAGCGATGGGCGTCACGTTGCCGTTTCCGAGGCCAAAGGGCCCATGGCCGAGTGGAGTGGGAGGAGGGGAAGTGCCGAGTTTGTTGCGTAATTTGCGGGTGATGTGAGCGCGGGTCTGGGAGTCTAGAGAGATATCTGGATATATTTGAAAGGAGGATGGTGAGAGGGTGCGTGGGGGCGGAAAACGTGAAGACGGACCGTTTACGGCACCTTCGCCTTCCTTTTCTTCCCTGGCTCTGCGTCTTCGTTCTTCGATCCCCTCGAGAAGACGCTCGCGGACGCGGACGCGTCCTTTTCGCCACTCCTCCTCGACTCTTTCGCGTTCCTCCTCGTATGCGGTCTCTATCGCGGCGAGGCCATGCTTTTCTTCATATGCGAGCTGAGTGAGGAGTGCCGAGCGCTCGAGGGAGAGGGGATATATGCGGAGATTGTACATTGGATGTGTTTCAGGGCGCGATGCGAGCTGTATGGCGGAGCTGAGGAGGGCGGAGATGTTCTCTGTAAAGTGTCTGCCTCTGGAGGGCGTGTGAGGACGATGAAAGCGAAGAAAGGAAAGGGTACACGGACTCATCTCTGCGATCAGACATTTCCTTGCCTAGTTTTCCGGACATGTCTTTGCGTTTTTTGTCTCTCTTTGGGTCATCTGCGGGGATGGGTGGTGAGCGGTGGGAGTGGGGAGAGTGGGACTGACCATGTGTCCTGGAGGAAGGGCCAGGGACGGGGTGGTGGTGTACGTGTATGATATCTGGGCGGGCGTTGTGGGTGGAGGCGTACGGAAGGGCGAACACGCCGGGCTGAGGGGGCATCGCACTCCTGGACGAGAGAGCGAGAAATCATTCTGCATCCGATCATGACGATGGTCACGTGGTCACTCTCACCTCAGCTGGATCGAATGCTTGAAGCCAGAACTATTGCAAGGCATGCACCCGCCTCTCATGGACTCACCCTCCGCGCTCATTTCGGTTGTCGGTGTCATCGCATTCACTCCTATCGCCGTTCATTTCCCCTCCCCGTGCCCGCGTCCATCTCGTATATATATCTACGACGCCACGAGTATACATGTCTCAAGCCAAGGTAGCATCAGTGAACGAGAACGTGAAGGCAGTCGCCAAGAGGTCAATCGAGCTCTCATTTATGCCCGTTCAAAAAAAAGAGGTGAAACGAAAACATCCAAGGCTCCCATGAGAACGCAGCTCTAGTAGGATTGACCCTCTGGACTGTGAGCTCCGTAGATCTTCAGGTGACAAATGGGTAAGGTCTGTCGTTGGTGCCGCTGTTCTGAAGAGTTTGTATGTCCCCCTCGATGGTCACCGGCTCAGTACGCTCAGCTGATATAGTATTACAGAAAACAAAAACAAGAAAAGCGGAAGACACGTCTCATTGCATTACTCACCGTTTCGGGCCGTTCACCTTGCCAAACTCCGGGACACGTCCATTGAAAAATAATGTTTAAGATATTAGCATCCGCAGTTGCTTAAATATACGTAATCCAATAACGATAATCACATTTGATTTGGTCGGCACTTTTGTCCTCAAAACAACGTGCGCGACCGATGCAAAGTTCTGTGGTATGTTTTCGCCGTTCTAGGTGTGCGCGCAATTACACGTTCCCAGTGGTTTTGGATTCGAAAGGCACAAACAAGTCACCACCCTCTTTGGTCGGGTGCCAGACTTGAGTGGTACCACGGCCTGATTCGTAATAGTAAAGATGCTGACCAGCGGACGGAGCGACGTTCACATGCATTCCGATTTGGCATCGTAATCAGAAATACGAAAAGCATTCGTCCACTGCGCTATGCACCATTCACAACTTGCAACATGGGTAGCATGCAGTATGCAGAGTATCCCCAACTCCAAAGCGCGACACAGACACAACTCAAGCTGGGCATGAGTGCGCCCAACAAGCAACGCTCAGACAAATCGGTTACTCAGCACTTCGGCAAGTTTGACCCGGTATCTAAAAAGATCTACCACACAGGGGTATATAAAGACCAAAAAACTCGGTCGCACACAGCACATACCATACCCATCAACATGTCTCTCTGCAGCAACTGTATCTCAGGTACGAACTGCCGCCTGTGCTTGTCATCGAGCGATGGGTCGCCGATCGATGTGATCTAACCATACAACTGGCAGGCGTTCGTCACGAGGGTACCCCCGAGGGTGTGTCATAAGAAACGCACGTCCACGGTGCTCGAGCTCACCTCTGTTTTGTCACAGGAAAAATAGAACTCATCGACGGCGTTAGGACCTACGTCGCAACGCCCACCATCGACTACCCCAAGGACAAGGCCGTCCTCTTCTTGCCCGACGTCTTTGGTATCGACCTCATCAACTCTCAAGTATGTCATATCTCTCCATGTCGACAGTTCCGAACGTTGACCGGCGGGTGAATCATAGTTGCTTGCAGACGACTTTGCCAGAAACGGGTTCAAGGTTAGACGACATCCATTCATAGCCGTGGTCATCCTTCCAATCTCACCAACTTGTCAGGTTTACCTCATCGACTACTTCAATGGCGACCATCTCGCGCCCGATGCACTCAACGTGAGTTCCATCCTTGCACATTTCCGAGCGGTGCACCACACTCTCTTCGTCCTCATCGATAGAGTGGCAACTTTGACCTTCCCGGTTGGTTCGTCAACCACGGCCCAGACGCCACCCGTCCGCCGCTCGACAAAGTCATCGCCACTCTCAAGAAACAAGGCGTGACGCAGTTTGCTGCCACGGGTTACTGTTACGGTGGTGAGTCGGCAAACGTTGATCAGGGGTCAAACGATCGCATTGCTGAGGGACCGTGCACTCTACCAGGTCGCTACACCTTTGATATCGCATTCGACAAGGTCATCAAGGTCGCTGCCGTCGCACACCCCTCTCTCCTTGAATTTCCTAAAGACCTCGAGGTCGGTCGTACCATTATGAGCGTCAGCCATACATCATGGTCATCATCGTGCCCCTCATCTTGACAGAAATTTAAAGAGACAGGAATTCCCCTCCTGATCAATTCTTGCGAGGTGGACCAGATGTTCCCTCACGATGCTCAGGCTCAAGCAGATAAGATCATTGGCGGAGGTTCCAGGACTTCCGCGCTGTACCAGAGGGAGTACTTCCCAGGCTGTGTGCACGGGTTCGCTGTCCGTGGAGACCTGTCGAAGCCCGAGGTCAAGGCCGGCAAGGAGGGCGCGTTCAAGGCGACCGTCGAGTTTTTCTTGAAGCATCTGTAAACTTATTGTTATGTAAATCGACCCAACACCAGTATGATATGCGTGTAGGAGAATGGATGCTCATAGGGAGTATACAACATTTTGAATTCGTGAACGCTGAGCGAACCAAGATCGGCTGATACATAAACATAGTTCTTTCTGGAATTGCTTGTCTTTTCAATCAGTGGTGGAAAAGCCTTAGAGAGGTATGACAAAACACGATCCCGTGTTCATCCGCCGCCTTGATACACTCGGCGTCCATCACACTTCCGCTCGGCGCAGCGAGATACCTCACCCCGCTCTTCCTCGCCCGGTGAACGTTGTCAGCAAACGGGAAGAACGCATCGCTCGAGCACGCCACCCCATCCAACTGGCCTGCCCACGCCTTTCGCTCCTCCTCACTCAACGCCTCAGGCACGGTCACGAATTGGTCTTCCCACTGTGCCTTCTCACCACCCTCAAGGACCTCTCCGCTCACGAACAGGTCGATCGCGTTCGCTTTCTCGGCGCGTTTGACGCCTTTCTTGAACGGGAGCGCGAGGACGCGCGGGTGATGACGGAGCCACCAAAGGTCAGCTTTACCCCCCGCGAGCCGAGTGCAATGGATGCGGGACTGTTGACCCGCCCCTAGACCGACGATGGCACCATTTTTAGCATACGCGACGCTGTTGGACTGGGTGTATTTCAGTGCGAGCGTAGCGACGAGCAGATCTATCAGTGCTTGGGAGGGAAGCTGTGTCGTCCGTAGTCGTGTGGTCAATGACACGTGTATGTGGCGCATGGGATACAGTGGAACTTGCCTCTTTGTTCTCGGTGACGACGTTGGAAAAGAGCGTTACGTCGATCTTGGCGTCGTTTCTGCGTTGTTGTAAGTTGATGCCGTATACTTGGCGCGTTTCGACTTCGGGAGGCGTGTAAGTGGGGTCCATCTATCCGCAGGGTCAACCACGTCGGGAGAGATGAAGATGGAAGGGTGGAAGTCACCTCGAGAACACAGTATTTGCCAGCCTTTTTCTTCTTCAACACCTCGAACGCTTCTGGTGCATAGCCTGGGGCGATCACACCATCGGAAACCTCTCTGGATATGATCTTTGCAGTAGCGAGGTCGCATGGCGCAGACAGCGCAATGAAATCACCAAACGAGGACATCCGATCCGCACCTACGTTAACGTTAGTCAGATTTGCGACATTGTCCCTTTCCGCTTGACAGACTGACCTCGTGCCCGTGCGTATGCACAAGCGAGTGCCGTAAGAGGCTCTTTCAGATCTTCAACACCATAGACTTGCTTTTCGGTCTCATCCAACTCGACACCTACTGCAGCACCGGCAGGAGAAACGTGCTTGAACGAAGCAGCCGCGGGGAGGTTCAATGCCTCCTGAAGCTCCTTCACCAACGCATACGAGTTGAGTGCGTCCAGAAGATTGATGTACCCAGGTGATCCACTTAAAACTATGTCGACAACGTGAGACGTGCCATCACCCACCAAACAAAAACGTGAGTCACATACCCTTGAAAGGCAATTCACCCTCGGCTACAAACGCTTGCGCCGGTTTTTGGTGTGGATTGGCACCATATCGTAGTACCATCGTCTGCAACGTGTGACTCTCGGGCGACGATGCATATTGCTCTCTAAAGTAGCCACTGATCGCGTCGTCGTACTTGGCAGTCATCTCGAACGCCTTGAGTGCGAGACGGTTCCGCAACGCCCGACTCACGTCGCCCTTGTTCCATGCGTCCAAAAACGCGTCGTAATCTGCCGGATCAGATAATACACACACCCGCTCGTGGTTCTTGGCCGCCGCTCTGAGAAGGGTGACACCCCCGATATCGATCTCCTCGACAGCTTCCGCGAGCGTACAGCCAGGTTTCGAGACGGTGGCGGAAAAGGGATAGAGATTGCAGACGACGATTGCAATCTTGGAGATGGATTGGTCTTTCAAGTCACGCTCGTCGGACGGAATCGCACGGGCGAGAATACCTTTGCAATGTAAAGCTTATCTCAGACCGAGCGTGGGGTCGTGAGAGAGAATGATTACCTCCGTGGACGACTGGATGGAGCGTCTTCACACGTCCACCTAGCATCTCGGGTGCCTTGGTAATGCTGGAAACATCCCTGAATGCACATGTTTAGAACTGTGGAGGTGATGGGAGTAAAGAACGCGCTCGATTTTGATGTTTGTTTCTCTGATCTTTTTCGCGGTACCTCCTGAACCGACGAGTTGGACACCTGCTGCACTGAGACCCTCTGCGAGTTTGACTAGCCCAGTTTTGTCATAGACGGACAACAGAGCTTTCGGGGATGGTCAGTGCCCAGCTGATCTACGACTCATCAATGTAGCGTACCAATTGGCGCGGACATGGTTGGTGATCAAGAGTGCGACCAGCATAAGCGAAGTTTTAATCAACAGTGGCTTTCTTATCTTGGCTGATCAGCAAACCTGAGTAAACTACATATCTGCTCTGAGCTGCTGAATGCGAAAAAAAATAAGACAATACATCTCGACTACAAAGGATCCCAATGGGAAAGGTCGTCAATGTACAAGTCGGAATCTAACCCATCTCACCGACCCTGAACACCCGCCTGCGCAGCCTTGCCCTGAGCCACTGGCATCTGCGGGTGTCCAGGTTGTATCCCCGGCGTCTGACCGTTGGGCACACGTCCCATTCCACTGGCAGCCCAAGCAGCGTATTGAGCCTGCAACCTGCCACCAGCTGCCATGCCATAACCAACCGGATAACCATACATGGCGTACTGTGCCAGCATTTGCTGTTGGCTATCCATCATTTGACTCTGAGTACCCATGTTCTGCTGTTGGCTCTGTGGTATATGCGGCGCGACTTGTTGATGCGGGTTTCCCTGTGCGTTCATGGGTCGGAACTGCGTGAAGTTGTACTGAGTTGGCATGGCAGGATGTTGGGCGGCTTGGCTCATTTGCGTTGGTAACTGACTCTGGGCCTGGGCTTGGGCTTGGACTTGAGCTGCCTGGTTCATTCTTTGTAGCTGCTGCATCTGGGCATAGTACTGCACGATACTTGGATGTGCAGGTTGCGTTTGAGGAGATGGTACGGGGTGCTGTGGTGCTTGTTGGGGATGAGGTTGGGTAGTCGTTTGGTGGGGCGGTAGCGGAGCTTGGGTTGAATAACCGAGCTGGGGTGTTGAAGGTTTGGATTGAGCGGCACCAGGTGCCACCTGGATGAAGTGGACTCCAGCAGGATTTGCACGATGGTCAGACGTGGGAAGCTGTGAACCGCCAGCGAGGGGGGAAGAATGTGGATGAAGAGCATGAGATGAGGGTGGACGAGGGGATTGGGTGTAGCCACGCTGCGCAGGTGAACCGGCAGCGATCGGTGTACCGACTGAGTGTGTTTGATATGACGTATTCGAAGGGACGGGCGAACGAGCATGTACGGGAGGCGATATTATGGGCGGCTGAGTCTGAAGCTGATTGACAACGGGATGAGGAGCGGGAGTCGCAGTTGACCGCGGGTTCTCGGGTGTGTTTGGGTACGGACTTCCCCCTGGTTCCTTCTTGACTTGTCTCGGCTTTGAGGTATTAGTGGGAGGTTGTGAAGGAAGAGCAGATGCTTGGGTAGTGGCGGTATGTGGTGGTTGAGTGATGATAGATTGAGTGGTAGGCGCAGGAGTCGAACGGTTAGGTGGGTTTGCTATTGCCTTTGCTAGCATTGCTTGGGCCTCTGCCTGGCGTATTTCTCTCACCCGTTTCATAACGTCCAATATCGGGTAGCTAATGTTACTAGTCCATCAAGCTGCAAAGGAAAATTCAATAAACGTCGTACCTCGCGACGTGTGAACGGTTCAATCTTGGGTTCGTGAATTGAATAATCTTAGCACGTCTTGCCTTCTCCGACTCGTCGTCCTCCTGTGTGATCGCAGCAATTTTCCGTTTTAAGGATACTGGAATAGATGGTGTGGACACTCTGAGTGTGTGGTTGGCAATGCGAGTAAGGTGGGGATCGGGATCCAGACAGAGAGGAGGGGAAGTATGCAACTAGAGGAAGAAAGTCAGTTCTGCAGACAATTGAATGGACGATGCATACCAATATTTGTGCCTCCACCTCGAGTATCTGGGGGTCCGTGAACTTGGAGCCCGTTCGTTGATTCAACAGACATAGGTCTGCCCATAGGGTTTCATCGTTGGGATGAAGTGTTACACGACTCCTCTCGGGTTTCTCTAGCGGTGGGTCTTTTGCTCTCTTTGGGCGATAGTCAAGAAGTTCTACCAACATGCAACCTGGTGACAAAAACGCGAGTCGTCTGGGCAAGATCGTCCACATAGTTATGACATACCATCATAGAAAGGCACGTGGGCTGAATCAAACAGTTCAAGGTAATCCACTGGTATGCGGTGTGCCCGTACGTCATCCAACAAGGACTAGAAATGATGAAGATTAACGAGGAAACACCGAGTCAATCCGGCCTCACCGCGACAGGGTTGTTGTAGAGAAACTTTGGGCCATTGTTGAGTGTCCAGTATTCCGGATAGAGGTGGATGGAGAAAGACGGTGGGTCAGACTCGTACTTGTCTAATAGCTCTTCTGCAGAGCGCGTAATATTGTAGCCCGTCATGCCGGCGTCCAAGTCGTGGTGGTCGTTGCCAATGCCGAGGTTCACATAGAACGACAGCTTCGAGCTCCGCCGTCGAGAACACAGCGCGCCTGTAAACTTTGAGATTTGACCAACGACGAACCCGACGCCGAGCAACGAATGTTCGTTGATAAACGCGTTACTACTATGTAATTAGCTTTGACGACGAATCCTGTGGATTATGTAAACAACGAAGGCGTTAAGCACCCGTGGGAAACTAGTGTGACTCTGTGGTGAGATCATGGAAAACCAACTTAAAGAGGCCAGTCTGATATTTAAAAAAAGTGGTACAACGCGGAACTGACGATCCAAGCAGTTGCTTCCGTTTCTGAGGGATAGGAATCCTTCAGTCCGTCAAATAGCGCTGTCCAATCTTCTTGGCCAGACTCCAAAAGGATCCCCATATCGGAATATCTTCTTCGAAGGACTGCAGGGAACGGGATTACAGAAGCCCCAAGAGACGGATATCATCCGTGATTTGAAGCTGCTTTGTCGAGACCAGCTGGTTTGAACCTCCATGTGTTGGTTAGAACACCTACATGACCCTGATGACAGGCTGTTGCGCACGATGCTTTTCGTGCACTTGTGAATCTCTCGGATTCACCCCTTCCTGTCACCTTTTTAACCGATCCGTCCTTCCTTGCATTCGTGGTATCATATATCTTGGTACGTTACTCCCCTTTTTCTTGACTGTGCTGATACCCATCATTGCTGGCAGAATCCGGATGCAATTCTCGCAGATCTGGCGTCGATGCTTTTATCAAATCTTACCAGCTCATCCTCGGCATGTGCTACTCTGTTATCTTTACAGATCAAGGTCGTCCCATTGATTTCGACTAGCTCCCCTGTTTCATACCATCCAACACAATCAAGGTCGGGCACGTGTTCCGCCCCTGTGCCGTACCCTTCGATAGACCCACAGCAGGTCTATGCATTGCCACTTCTTGTCGAGGCATTCGTCCAAGGAGCATCCTTGGATTCCAATCTTGGTTCGGCGCGAATACGAAAAGGAGATCTTCATTTCTTATCCAGCGTGTTTGCTAATATTAGTGCAGTAAGTAACTGCTGAGTGTTCATTTCCTGTATCGCCACCGTCTCATTCAGCGCTTGCACTATTGCAGTCACCTGCAGGAAGGCTTTTCTTTATGGTTCCAAGACCTCGTGATGTGATGAAGCCTGAGAGTGTACTCGAATATCCGCTTTCCAGGATCGTGCCATTCACTGAACATACAGACCCGATTCGCAGAGGTGGCGTGGCTTCTACGATAAAGTGTGTTTGACCGTCGACCCTAGATCTAGCTTACCCATTTCCGTCATCCAAAGGAACTGCGCTTTTCATGCCTCCGCACATCAAGCTATATTGTCTCCCGATACGGACGAAGTCGCTGTATTGCCGTCCACTACAGTTGCACCAGGCATCGATGCGTTGCCGTACATTCTGCTTCCGCTGGCTGGTCCCGAGGAACTGGATCTTGAGGTGTGTTCGCGCCGTGTAGGCGGATATCATTCCTCACCATTACCTATTTCCAGGATCAAGAAAAACTACCCTCCGCTTTGCAGTTTCTGCCTCAAACCAAAAAGAGGGAGCCAGATTCAGTATTGCGCCTGACTCATATTGAAACGCTGCTCTTGTTGTGCACCACACGTTGGGGCCGCGATTTCTTGCGAGCCAACGGTGTGTATGAAATCATCCGCGCAGCACACTTAGAGGAGACGGTTGACAAGGTACGCCATGATCTTCTGTACAGTGAGACTATCCTCCTTAGACTCTGGTGCGTGGTCAAGGTGTCCGAACATATTGAGCGTCTGGTTCAGCTCGTCAAGGGCGCAGAGGGCTCCGGGACTACTGACGACCGAATTGGCTCAACAACCACTTCCGTAGAGATGCATGAAGACTTCGACGACGAAGATAATAAAATTGAAGAAATATAGAATACATGCCTTCAATCACATTGGGCATCGCTTCAGAATTCAGGGCTCGATCTCAAGGAGTTTTTCTCTCTACGGGCCAGCGACCCAAACTAGCATTCAATAGTCCAATGGAAAATTTCGTTATCCGAGGTGGAGCGTGGGCAATGCCAAACGTTGTATGAGCGCCCCACGAGTGAGTCAACAGCCTAAGGGATCCAGTCAGGGGTTCTCAAGAAAGATTTTTGATGATAAATAGCTACGTATATAACGCATCCGATGTTACCGCATCCGATATATGACAAACTGCAAGTTGGTCTGGACGCTTGTAAGCAGCGTTTTCCTTGATCCGAACTTGCCAAATGAGCATCTCCAACGATTGTATTGGATCTGAAGGCTGTCCTTTACGCTGGGAGCTGAACGTTGAACGTTGAACCTCGATTGCCCGGTGGCTCGGGCAAAAAACAGACACCATTCCCACTTAACTCACACTACCGTTACGCTGGACGACCCAAAACAATAGACTGGCACCTGCTAGTGGATCTTGATCAGGATCAGTCCGCTGCCGTGGATCCTGGCGATTCTATATCACGGTATGGCTCGCTTCAGTGGGAGCAACTAGATGAATCACTTAGACCCTCAACCTCAGCTCTCCTCTGAATAAGTGGGTAGGCGACACCGTGCAGTACTCGATAACACTCTGTCCACCTCGGCCGTCAACTCCTACCTGAGCTCTGAGGCTGTTGAATCAAACCGTGACCGGGCCGGCGTGACCTTACGGTCTCTTACGACAGCCAGTTGCCGACCCGCTCAGGTCGCGAACATGCTCCCTATCTCCAATCCAGAAGTGTCGCAGGCTCCCCCCCTCTTTAAGGAAGTGCATCCCATTCCAGTGGACAAGCAGGAAAAATATATATCGGCAACGTAACGTGGAAACTGTAGATCTATCGCACAGCGGAAAATAAGTGCAACTCGACACGTCCCTAGCAACCTGCAAGAAGGGATGCTTGCCAGGCACGCCCTTCACTTGTGGTCCGGCAGGGGTGTTCACAGCACAATTTTCATTCCCCTGGGACAGCCTCACCCTTCTTCATAGTCACTCATGGCTAGAGCCCGTAGGCCATCACGCACTCCAAGGCTTCGTAGCATTTGTGAGACACATTCTTGGCACCTGACACATGCATCACCCCACGACGTCCCTTGTGGATACGATTCATATTTGTCCCAATTTGCAAAAAGGAAAAAAAGAAAAAGCAAACTGGCCAGTTCGATGGAATCCGCACTTCGGCCTCCAAATCATGCGCCGTAGCCGACTGCTTGGAGAGGATGGAGTGTTTCGTCGGTTGCAGATTGCGCAGTGGAGCGCCAGAATCTCGACTGAGCGGATATTGAACTGACGGGATATACGGACTTCCTGAAGTTCATCAAGGTACGTCCATACGTGTGCGATAGCGGTTGAATGGCGGAGGCGCATCGAACTCCACCCGATCGCTGCGTCCCAATATGACCTTTGCTGGCGGGCTGCCCTTGTGTACGTGGCATTCATAACGGATCCTACAGGCATACACCATACGTGTCCATCTTCGCTTGTTGCACGCAGCACGCCGCGCTGTTTCTTGACCGGGTAAAATCACTACGCAGAGGGTGCGTAAAACCGCACCTCATAAACAGCCTTGTCCTCCACTAAAAGCGCCTGTGCGCCACTATATGCTGCAAAACGAGGTAGAGCTCACTCGCCGCTTCTGCGTGTGGCGATCTTGGCCTCCCAGGTCCGAGCAGAAGCGCCGGGCACAGCGGCGGTGAAACAGACGACACAAGGATCGTTTTAATATTTTTATCCCCCAACCGACCTTCTGGCTGCCGAACAAATCGGCATCAGCGCGTTCTTGATGCCCTGTGCACGTCCTGGAAATCCCTGGATGCTTTGGTCATTTGGGGTTTAAATAAATTCAGGGTTATGACGTCCTCGACGCTTGCCCTGTGTAATATTCGCAACTTAACTTTGTCCACAGGTTACTACTCCCTTTTGGATTTCGAACATAGCCCGCGCCCTGAGACGGTCACATTATCATTCATGATATGCCTTTTCAGGGTGTTTCACCGTGCTCAATCAAGATGTCAAGTCACGAGGCTCGAACTGAATTGCTTACGTACGCCGTACTTACGATGTCTTTCCAAGGTTAACTTCTTGATATGACGCCGCTTTAATCCTAGAGCCGCGTAGCTATTACTGACGGGTTTTCTCCAAGTGCCTGATCCTGCAGAGATCGCTCCGATTAGCTTTGAGAAAGACTGGATGGTGGAACCCCCGGATGAATATGCACAAGCTTTTTCAGCTAACGACCACCGGAATTCACATATCGCATTGAACCAGATTCGTGTCACATTAAAAATTAACCAACCAAATCGACATTTGTCTCCCATCCCTTATCCTAGATGCATGCACATTATAAGGAAATGGTGTCCATAATCACCGTCGCGGTCTAACTTCCACATGGCGCATGAGAACGCACGAGCTTGCTGACGAATCTTACGGAAGTAATTCTACCCCCTCCTCCCATGGTCGCCAAAGTCGCTCCTGCGCTCCTGTGACCCATAAGAACCTTCTTCGTCTTCGCTTGCTCCGCTAGAGAGTGCATTTGATTCGTCCATGGGGTGCTGTGAGCTCTGACCACCATTATCGCCGGCGCGTGATCGCGCTTCTCCTCGTGCCCTCTTTTTTAACTACAAAATTGGCAAATAGACGTCAGAGAGTGCAAGAAGTTCATGTGAAGATCCCCTGTGACGTACAAGTTTTGCATACACGAGGCCACAGGCATTACACAGGGTTCTCGGGCCTTTATTTACACCGTCAACGCACATGCGACCGGGGATAAGATGACCAGAGTGCTTACCGAGTGGCCCACGACGCCATTCAGGCGTTGATGTCGCGTTGCATCCGAGACATGTTTGACCCTCTTGCGCATGTTCCTCCCCCTTCTGTACGCCAAGCGAGGAGAAAAAAACCGTGATCAGCCATCTTATTCATCGCCAAATCGAGTCCGCGGCGCTAATTTACCTGTCGTTTTGACGCGGGAGCATCCTTGTCACCGATGCTCGCGGTAGGCCGAACATCGGGGTTTGATTGCGTGGTCGCGGTTTGAAGTATCTGCATGCCATAGTTCGCGGACTGCAACATGTGTTCTATGTTTTCTACCGGTGGCGACCGGGCGGCACTAAACGTTCCACTCGCCACGATGTTATTAGCGTTATCCATGATAAGTCGATAGGAGTCTTGCATCTGGGTAAAATGAACTGTCGGAAAAGGCAGGTCTAACAGAGTCGTTTGTGATTACCTTCATGAAATCTGGACCAGAACCAGGGGTGACAGCGGGGGCAATGGCGGGTGAGTCCTTCTCCCTCCGCCTAGTCCGCGGCGGAGAGGAATTGTGTGAAGAGGCGGGAAGCGACTGTGAATACCCGCTCTCCTGCCTTCGGGGTTCGTGCGGTGGTGGCAGACTGCTTGGAGGGAAGCTACGCGTGTCTGGGGTGGAAACGGGAGGCGGTGCATCTGGTCGAGGGGCGGTGGAGGCGTATGTCATCTCCGCTTGCATCGGCTGGGAAGTAAAAGGTTGTGCGTATTGCTGAGACGCCCAAGACTCTTGCTGCCACTGTTGGGCATGGGCTGAAGAGATGCTGTACGGCGCCGACGGGTAGGTGGTAGAGGAAGCGTATGAAGGTGATGGTTGAAAACCCGGTTGCTGTTGGGGAGACTGGGTCTGAGACGTGTTTGAGCGTACGGCCCGCCCAGAAGCTTGGGCAGGGGGTGCTGAATGCTCGAATGGAGTGGCGGGATATGACGCATAGTCATAACCCGTTTGCTGATGATGATACATGTAGCCTGTATGAAGTAGGGATGAATTGCTACTGGAACCACGGCGGCCGTCCGTGCTTTTATGCGTGGCGATATCGCAGGGACAAAGGAGGTGTGTGCAAACTCGGAACGCGAGTCCGCGTTAGGAGTTTCTGGAATGCTTGACACGAGGCTAGGTATAAATCCGAAATGAAGAATGAGTGAGAGAAGAGATCAACATCGAAGGGGATTAATGATTAGCTTTGGCACGCAACGATGAACCAGGACAGCAAGCGGTTCCGCTCCTCGCGGCCGATATGGCTGCGAAAACTTGGCGCATGCCAGCGTGCGGGCGCGCGGAGACAGACCTGCCGTGTCGAAGAAGAGGATGCATCAGAGCCAGACGACGACCGAATCCTTACATTTTACAGTACAACTTGCCAGCCTCCAACGGCGCTGCTGGGTTGCCAGCGGTGACTGTCGGTTATATGGACAACATCAAAGATCAGCGAAGAGAGCCGCGAGCGTGCTGAGGCACTTGAACACAAACCGCAAGTATTTTGATTCCGCTGTCAGATGTCAACGGCTAGGATGTAGCTAGTCCATTCGGGAAGGAGAAAGCCGAAGCGGCAGCGGATGTGGTAGTATCTACGTGCAATCTCAACTCACGCCGGTAGTGTACTAGTACCCTTGATCGACTGAGGCTCGCTACGAAACCCGCGAGGAGGCCGCACTGCAGGCAGCCGGTCGAAAGAAGTTAATTATAATCATCTGAGAAACGACCAAGAAACCGCAGACAGTACTTCTCAACCTCACCGGCCAACTTGCCAGATATGACCAACACGCTTGTCTCATCCTATCCAAATGTCCGCCTATTAGATAAAATGCGAGATGTCGCTATGATGATGACAATTGCAACTCCTTCATAATGGGTGGCGTGTAGACAGAACGAGTGGCCGTGCGATCAATAGAACATTATCCCGATTGTAAATGATCCTGTCCCTGCAGCCGCCTGTTGTCTGGCCCATCTCCCCGCTCACCCGCCTTGCCCACACCAGCAGCGCTTCGGATAGCCGATTCGTCATCGTCATCGTTGCCTTCTTCGTCCGAAATTGGCTTGGCAGGGTTCTTTGTACCGCCGAGTCCACCCGCTGCGCGTTCCTGTGCTCGCCTTCGTCTGCGAAGAATCTGTTTGCGGTCCCGAATCGCGCGACGGTACTCCGACCCGTCGCCATAAAACAGCGAGTATTCGCACCGCGGACAGATCCATTCATCCGCAGGGTTCACCATCTGTGCTCTGGAAGCGATACTCTCCTTTTTCCGCCGACGAGGAGGGAGTTCTGCAGACAGAAATCGAAGAGGTTGGGGCCCGAGTGAGTTTTGCGCATTTAGAGTGGCCTGGACTGGGTTGACAGAAGACGGAAGCCGAGAAGGGACGTAATTGTTACGGTGGTGCGGATTTGCCGCAATAGAGAGTGCATTACGCTTTTTCTTCTTGCTTCCACGACTTTTCCCTGATGGGGACAACTCTAAAGGGTCCGCTGATGGGTCACCGCCTGGCGAGGAGGCCTGGATTTTGCCCGACCGCTTTGTCCGAGATACTCTGCTAGCAGCAAGGGCTGCCTGGTTTGCTTCCGCGGCAGCTTTAGCAGCTCTGGCTGCTTGTCGCGCGAGCTCTGCTTCGAAGCGTGAACGGAGTGCTAGCACCTCCTCCTTTGTCGCAGTGAGGCGATCAGAGGCTGAGATAAGGGCCGAGATGATCAAGCTCTACCGTCAGCAGGGAACGCGAGATCATCACTCACTCGCACTCGAAAACGTAAATGCGAACTGTGCGGCCGGGAATGAAGCACCCTTTTCAGTGGCTCTGCGAGCGGACACCTGCGCCGCCGCAGCACGTGCTAATCGAGGACCTCGTCGATGAGATAGACGTACTTTGGGTGGAGTAGAGTCGGAGTTAAACATGGTGCTAACGAAGGGTAGGTGTGTAGAGAGTGCCTGATCAAGCGCAAGCGCATCTCCAAGTGACAATGCGCCAAGAACAGCCGCGAGCTGACGCTTTCTGTGCTTAAGCAGTCCCTTGTGCTGCAAGCCCGCGAGGGTCGATGGACTAATCTTGCCTTTCCTCGGTAGTTGAGCCATCGAAGAGGGTGTGGCAGCGAGAATATCGAGATCTTGATCCGGCCTCCCCGTCGACGGCACACTGTCGTCCATATCTTCTTCCACACTGAGTGGCAGGCTCACCTCCCTCCCATTTACAGACCCGGACATATTGGCTGGAACCTTCCTTTTCTTCGTATTTCCTGGTTGCTGTAGATGGTCGGTGTAATCACCTTCGCTATGATCCTCATCCTGCTTTCCCGATCCCAGCCCTTCGGCGAATCGCTGGTAGACAGCACTCAGATCAAAGGTCTGAGAGAAAGATCCTGAGAGATTCCCATCAAGGACCTCGCTCTCAACACCAGGTGTGATATCGCCACTGCCAAGCACGGAGGAGTAATAGGACCGCAAGGCCATTCGAGATGAAAGGGAGTCGGCACGTGCGATGAGCTCGTCTGCAAGGGATTCTGCACCACCAAGAAGGTCAGCCATGGGTTGGATGAGGTCGTCTGGTTCAGAAACCTGTGCAACAACGTCGGATGTACGTCTGCGTTTAGGTAACGGCTTGAGCCTCCTCAACGGCGGAAATTCAGGTGCATCGAAAGCAGGCGAAGAACCTTGGTGATGCATCGTTGCAAGGCACTAGGAAGAAGTTTTGTTGTCTGATCCGTCTACAGACAACGAAGTGGTAAAGAAACACGAGCTGACGTGTAGCCGGCGCAGATGTGTGTTCACCTTGGGTTTGTCGTGAGATCCTGGAGTGCCACCGCTGGAAAAATTGCAGATGATATTCCAGACCCTCACTGAATTTACAAGTCTAGGAATGTTGCCATCGAATAAGAAAAAGGAGTACGGTACATGATATGCGATGCTCTAACAGTTAATAGTGTCTCGTCATGCTATGAGGGGATATCAAAATAATGTCCGACCTGCGAATCGCAATGCCAATAAATGATGGGGTATCGCGAAACGGAAGACCGACACTAAGGGTAGGATGTATAGCTGCTCATGGTCTACGGCACGCCGTTTACGTCTATCTATAATGCGGACGGGAATGAGGTGATGGTGACGCATGGTGGGATGAGAAATGGAGGGTGGAAGGACAGACGCGCCAATGACAATAGAAACACAGACGGGATAAGATAGGCCGTATAGTCTTCATGATGAGCAGGTGCAACGAGACAGATCCATTCGAAAGAGCAGCGCAAAAGTCCGAGCGATTCAAAGAGAGCGAGAAACAGATAGCGAGAACGAGGCGAGAGACCGGTTTATCAAGTAATGGTTTTCATGTGAGACCGGATCGATAATAAGGTACTTGAAGGACCGCGTGTAAGGAAGGTGCAGACGATGGTTGTGTTGAATCTTGCAGAGGGTTCTTTTTACCACCAGTTGGATCCACCATTGCCATAGCTATTTCCTCCATAAGATGGTCCTCCTCCGAATCCTCCCCTACCACTGTATCCACCGTACCCGCCGCCGCCGCCGCCGCCGCCACCGCCGTGCGAACCACTTGATTGACGGTAGTCGCGGTTGCCACCACGACCTCTACTACCACCACGACCACGACCTCGGTAAGTGCCACCAAAGGTTGTCTCCTGAACCACGGATTCCAACCATGAAGGAATTTCCTGGTTAGCTTCACGAAGCAGTTCCATTAAGTCCCTGACAATGTTCTTGTTACCACGGTTGAAAAATGCGGTGGAGACACCCGTATTACCCGCACGACCAGTGCGACCAATGCGGTGCACGTAATCGTCGATGTCAGAGGGCAAATCATAGTTGATAACGTGGGTAACATTCGGAATATCGAGGCCGCGGGCGGCGACAGCGGTAGCGACGAGAATAGGAGTCCGTCCGGTGCGGAAGGTTTGCAGCGCCATTTCACGTTCACGTTGCGTACGGTCGCCATGAATGGACGTGGCAGGAAGACGGTTTCCCATGAGGAATTCGGAAAGCATATCGGCCATCCTCTTGGTCTCAACAAAGACGAGGGTTAGACCACCCGGAGGCTCGGATGCAAGGAGGTCAAGCAGGACAGAGCGCTTGTCCTGGTCTTCGACGTACTCGATCTTCTGTGTGATGTTTTCCGAGGTGGATCCTACGCGCCCGACGGAGAGGAAGATATAGTCATTGAGAAAGTCCCGAGCGAGCATCTGGATGTCGCGGGGAAAGGTCGCGCTAAACATGAGCGTTTGACGATCCTGGACGCTAGGCATATCTTCGCCTTGCACGATGCGCCTGATCTGGGGTTCGAAACCCATATCTAGCATGCGATCAGCCTCGTCGAGGACGAGGTAACGAATGTTTGCCAAGCTGATGCGGCCTCGCTCGATCAAGTCCACAAGACGTCCAGGTGTGGCACTGAGGAGATCACATCCGCGCTCGATCTGACGGAGTTGCTGGTTGATATCGGCACCTCCATACACAACGGCAGGGCGGACCCACGACCGATAGGCGAATTTACGAGCTTCATCGTGAATCTGGCTGACCAGCTCACGGGTGGGAGCCAAAATCAGAGCGGTAGGATAGGCTTTACGTGTGCGTGAGTAACCCATTTGGGGTGTTTCGGCAGGTGGGGCACTGGGCCCAGACTCAAAGGATGCTGATAAAATAGGGAAGAGAAATCCACCCGTTTTTCCTGAGCCCGTCTTGGGTTAGACGTTAGCTGACATGCCCGCTGCAGAGTAGAATGGGAACTCACCTGAGCACAAGCCATTAGGTCTCTATTGACAGCAACGATGGGAATGGAGTACTTTTGAACTGGAGTTGGCGTAGTATAACGAGCGAAAGAAATGTTCTCGAGGAGAACAGGATCTAGTGGTGGGTTCGTGAAAGCAGTCACGGGTTCGGGTACTCCGGCACCAGTAGCCTCAACAGGGATGTCATCGTATTTCTCGAAATTGATGCCGGTATGCTGCTTAGACGGATCGGAAGGGTCTCCAAAGAGTTCTTTTTCAAGGCGCATGTTGCGGGAACCGACAACGTGGACGCCGTTGCGCCACGCACCGGCTCCAGACATATCGCGCGGAGGGCCATCTTCTCGGCTCTCTCTCGAGGACCAACCATTTGTAGAGGGGCGACCTGCCCAATCATTTGCAGCCCCCATACGAGGGGAGCCAATGGCGCTATTTCCAAAACCGCTGGGCAAAACCGCCGGCCTACTCCTTTCATTGTGTCCACCACGCAATGGTTCGTGACCACCGCGAGGCGATGCGCGTGGGTCGTCCCAGCCGGTCCTAAATGAGCGCTGGTCAACTGCGGAGTAAGTACAGGATGGCATACGACATACCCATTGATGGATGGAGATGGGGATGGGGAGGAAGCAGCGCGCTGCGCGTTTCTCAAATGAGGGGGAACATATGTGGATTTTGTCCCATTGATACCGAGAGAAGCTGTAGAGAGTGAATTTGAGGGTTACGGTGAACCAGAGCCAGAAACTGACCGAACTGAGTCTCGAGACTTCCGTTACCGTTTACAATTCCATTGGTCATATTAGAAGAAAACGATGAACTTTGGAGTTCTTTTTTTTCCTGTACTGTGTGTTGTGTGTGATAGCGGTCGCTAATGGAAGAAAGAGGAAGAAAGCCAAGAAACACAAAATCGGGAGGGAAAAAAAATCCGCTGGGAATCGCTGACCAATCAATCCACTGTTCTGGGAGTTTATTTCCCACGGAATATTTGACTTGACCTGCATTTGAACTTGTACACAAGTCGACTTTAAACATGGCTCAACCTCAACCTCAGCAGCAACAACCTGGGCAGCCCCACTCGATGCAGCGACCGCCCCCGATGATGCCCGCACCACAGCCTGACCCTGTCATGCAGGCGCGCATCGACGCCGACTTTCGCCCAGTCGACCTTACCGTCGGCGGTCCCGGTCGCGCGTTCGCGTTCTGCAACAAGCATAAGGTCGAAAAGTGTGACACGTGCAATTTAGACTTTACCGCTCTCAATCGTATCTCCAAAGTTCTCGTCGCCAATCCCAATCTCCGTTGCCCACCTCCTCCGAACGTCATCCAGCAAAAACTTTCACAGGCAGTCACGAACACAAAGGAAGAAGGAAACGTACGCATAGAGTCCGGCATAGCGTACACAGTCGCTCATAACGTAGGCAGAACCTCTACAAACTCAATAAGCACAAGGAAGCCCTTTCCAAATACAATCTTGCTGCAAGCATCGCAGTACAACGACCACCTTGGGAAAGCTCTGCAGTGTATCGGGAAGAGTTGTCTACTGTTGTCTCGAATAGATCGGCAGCTTTGTTTGAGCTAGGTGACCATCTCGGCGCCCTAGCCGACGCGGAGACTGTCATCACCATTCGCCGTAACTGGCCAAAAGGCCACTTCAGGAAGGCAAAGGCTCTTGTGGGGCTCGGACAGCTCGAAGAAGCCATTGAATCAATATCTCTCGGGTTACAATTTGAGCCGAACAACGCCGTGGGTTTTGTTCCTAGTCACCTCCTTCGTGTCTGATCCCTGCACAGGAATTGAATGGCTATATGGCTGAGCTCCGCAAACTCGTCGAGACTCGTGGCTCCGCAGCATCGACATCTGAAGACACAGCCCCTGATGCTTCTCCGTCGGAGTAGATGATTCTTTTCCGATTCGCTCATGCGTTTTACCACTTGCCTTGTATTGTCATCTGCCGCAGATATACAAGTCTGACATGATGCGTGCGTGCATTGCTGTGAAACGTTAGCTGTGGTTGTATGTCAACCTCGCGCTAGTTAGTAAGACATTGTTGCTGACGCAAACGTCAAGAAAACGCTCTCCGAAGGTACATGTTGTGAAATCTGAAGTGCGACAGCCTCAGCGTGGCATTCCATATTCGCTCCTTGGCTCGACCGCCCAAAGCCAAGCTTTGTCATACATTGTCATCACTGCATCGCTGGTACTGTCGCACAGGAACTTCACTCAGGGAGCCAGGTGTTTTCTTTGTTATCAGTCGAACTCCAGCATGATCCGTGCTAGTACACTCAACCGATCTGAATCAGACAATGATCGAATCTCTACCGACATATTCTGGCGCCGGTCTTGTTGACAGCTGCGCTTCAATTAGCTTCAGCTCGATCGGAACTTTGCAACGATAAGTATCTGTCGATGCATTCGTAGTTTCTATAAGTGATGACGCCGTTGACGCGCTGCACCCCCCAGGAACGTCGTCTGCCAGCGCCAGGCCCATCAAGGTTTTGCATCTCTTAATTTCCTGTGACAGCGTCGGAAAAGGCTATGTGCACTTAAGGATGCAGGACCAGTTTTTCATACTGGTTCTCCGAAAGTAGAATTCATGCACTTCCACCTTTTTTTAGATCCTGCACACACAGTGATTATCAGCCGTAGGTCCGTCCCGGCGCCGTTGTGTCAGAAAGTGAGCCGCCTCGCACGACCGACTCGGAACATGGTGCGTCACACCAGATGAATCAGTCACGTCTGTTGCAGCCGAGTTCAGGAGGTATCGCAATCCACATTCACTTTAGACTTTGATATTAGCCCACAGCGTGGCCACGTCCGATTGGGGAACCCGCGGTTTGCGAGTGGGGCAGTATAAAGATGAAAAGCCCTGAGCGACCAGGTTTCCAGTCACACACGCATACCTCGCAGGCTCCACCTCGTCCTCCGAGATTCGTCGCTAGTAAGACCGCTTTGCAGGCGTGCCTCTCCGACGTGCTGACATTGGTCCTAGCCACCTCTGCTGAAATACATCATCATATACACTACAAAAATGTTTTTGAACACTGTAACGTATACTCCTTCCGGCATGAATCCGGTCCGCTGATCCTCATTTTCAGAACGTTGACGTGGGTGGTCTGCTTCCCAATTGTCGCGTCAAACAGCGAAAGCCGCTTGGCGGCAGGCCAGACGACAACATTGCGAGTGTCAGAATTACCAGACCTGCGCGACCTGTGCAGACAGTCAGGCCAACAATAAGGCGTACATGAACGCCCTGGTAGACGGATGACGGAAGATATATATATATATATATATATATTTAAAATCCATCAAAAGAGATATTTCCAGGGTTAACGTGAGGAGATGGATGTACAAAACGGGTTTACTTGCTTGATTTTCTGACTGGGAAATGCACCCTTTTTTATTAAAAAAGCGAGAGGGTGGGGAAGGAGAGAGCTTATCGTCCTTGCTCGATGATAGCTTTCCTCTGCAGAAGGGACCCAGCATTGACAGGAAATTTGCGCCGTCAAGGCCTCGTCTATAAGCCTGGCGTTTGCCGTGCCAGCCGCGGTATTGGGCTAACGGGAGTTGATGTCAACCGATCATAGAACCACAAAGGGATACCTCGGATGGCCCACTCCCCCCACGTGCCTCGGGGCGGCTCTGAATTTTCTGTCATCATCGGATTTCCGACGATCGCAAAGTTCATGCAGACCCTTGACGATGGTGTTATTGTCTTATAGAGCGGACAGAAAATCAGATCTGCGTTTCAAAAACGAGCTGTCAAACTATGTTCAGTGGCCCGAGGATGATAATTATTAATACTTACAAGCCTGGTTGATGGTAATTCGACAGCGACGGGAATACCCGCCTCCTACACTGAAATGGAGCTCGGAGATCATCAGATTACGACTCACCAGAAACGGCTTAACTTTACGCATCGATGACAGTAAGCACTGCAGCATGATACGATCCGTGAACGCAACGTTTCTATATCTCAAATCGACACAAATACATAGGAGTTCTACCCAGGAAGTACCACCGACCTTGAAAATAGATATCATGCACGAATACGTGATGACTTGGTGCTCTATAATTGAAAATCGTGTCAAAGTTGACTGCGTGCCGAACCGGGGCAAATGGGAGGAAGGAGAAGAAGAGAGCCAACTAAATGTGTGTTATGAACCCCAAGCTCTGCCTCTTCGTCAGCTTATCTGACTCCCCAACGGGGTCGGCTCTTCTGCTTCCATGACTACATCGTCAATATTGAGATCCGCAGGGACAGAAGTGGCCAGGATATCGGGCCCACTACCTGCCCATCTTTCCACGGGAGTACGGTCCGCATTTTCAACGCGTAGGAAGAACTCTGGAGACAGGATGCCATTGTTATTGCCCTCTGTGAGGACAACGCCGTTCGCGGAGAGATAAAACTTGATTCCCGCGTCAAGACCTTTTTGAACATTCACGAAGATGAGTATTTGAGACGACTTCCGCATGCCTGTTTTATTCAAATGTAACGATATTCCTGAAAGTGGAGACCCCCTGATAGGAGTGCACCTACCACTGACAACATCGCTACCTGGAGCATTTTGCGCGAGATGTATGTGATTCCGTGTCATTTTTGACAAGCCTTGGGTGGCTAGTAGAGGAGAAAAAACTCAGGAAGCGGAAGTGGGGACAAAGAGGAACGAACCTATCAGCCGCCATGCTTGTCGAGTTGTGCCATGGACAGCCATGGGTATCTCGGACGCTGATACTATAGGTTGTAGATCGAGTTCGATATTCTAGAGCCTACGTTGGGCAGAGGGCTTGGGGAAATTTACAGATATGACAGACCTTCATAGAATGTCCTTGATTAGCTCGTATCCACCACACGTCTGCACCAGTAGATTCCGACGTTGACGGTTCAAAAAGAAGATGATATCTTGACTTTTGATCGCGTTTCACGATGTCTTGTAAGTGCGTAAATGTGACATCTCTGAACATGGGGTTGAAAAGCTGTCTGACAGAGTGAACACCGTTGATGGCTACAGCGCTGGTGTTGCAGGCTCACCACGTCCGAAACCCTTGCATAACCGTCCTGGCGGATATTCAATCCAGCCTTTTCTGCACCATGACGAAGTAGCCATGACAAACTCTTCGAGAGCCGGCTGTCTGGGGAGTCCTTTGGGTGCCCGCGTAGCTTGGGAGTCGGTCCTTTGTTCATCGGCTTGCCTTCCTCTTGTCCCTTCATTTTTGGATGGAAAAAACGTTGACCCGAATATTGTCTCTGTCCTCCGGACACGATCTTGTTCAGACTGGCAGCATGAATGTCGTGGAAGATGATGGCCAACATCCACAATACTCACACGTCGGTGTAGCAGTGGTTACCAAATGCAACCGTGTTGATCCAGATCAACAGGGTCACCACCGGTGACAGCCTCATGGGAGCATTTCGATTCAGTCTGCGTCGTCCCGTCTATCGCTGTCCCTTCGAAGGAGTACAAGTCCGTCTAGAATGACCATCCCTCATTCCTCGAGGTTGGCGGGTCTCGTGGATTATATTTCGCAACGCGAAACTCGACTCTCACTGCCCTCACGATGGGCGGCTGCCCCAGGGGAAGACACTCACACGCTGGGACGCAGCACCGTCCAGACCTGGAGTCACTGGGCGAGTCAAAAAATTAGAAGGAATACCACAGATGTCGCTACCGTCGATGAGGTCCACCTGTTCCCCGGTTGGGCGATGAAGGAGCCACGCAAACCCAGCCCAGATGGACCTGAAGGTGAGTCACTCGGTTTCTGTTCGATTCTGCCGCCAATATTCCTTCAGCAGGTACTTTCGATGTCGTCCTCCATGTCTCTGGCTTCGCGACGTCTCGTCGAACGTCCGAGTTCCTCACCCGCTCACAGCGGGCCTTCCTTAAGCTTGCCAGAAGTACGTACTTTTGAGCTCTCGAGAATTGAAACACTGTTCATTGTTGACCATGATGATAGGCTTCGCGGCCATACCCAAACCCCAGCCAATTCTGCATCCGGCAGATACCGAACTACAAGATTTTTTGGAACGGTTGCATCTTCCACCCCGTCCCGACGAAATTTCCGATGATTACGAGGTCGAAAATCTGGACGCTCACTTTCAGAACAGCGGAAACCACAGCCAAGAGATGGACGATACCCCCTTCACTCCTCAGTTAGTACCAGCAGATACTATACCCGCCGAATTCGCCCGGCTGCATGAAAACCTAGAGTCACGACTCAAGCTGTTCTGGGCGTCATCACTCTCCTCACGAAGAATTCAAGTTACCATCTTCCTACAGTCACCCGATACTAAACAACACCGACAATCACTAGAATTCCAACCTCTCCTGACCCGGGAGATGCTCACTGGCCCCGATGGACACTTTTCAGGAACATTCAAAATAGACTGGAACGATATCTGCATGCATCCAGTCGATATGCACATTACATCCAATCAGACACACGTCGAACATGAACTGCTAGTGGAGGCACGGATCACCAACACAGAACGCATGCCAGAGCTCCACGACACACCCACAAGCATAATGCATATACCAATAACTCATTCGATCATACGCGTTATCTCCGACATCGATGACACCGTGAAAGTTTCGAGAGTCGTGGATGGCGCACGTGCAATATTTAACCAGGTGTTTGTCAAAGATCTAGAAGATACGGTCATTCCTGAGATGGGAGAATGGTATGGTACAATGTGGGAGCGCGGGGTTCGCTTTCACTACGTGGTCCGTCCGCATCCTTAATTCATCGCCTGAATACTCACGTTGCGACAGTCAAATTCTCCTTTCGAACTTCTTCCGACTATAAATCAATTTATGAGCATTTCGAAGCTCCCCATTGGTTCAATCCGACTGCGCTCTTACGCGGGGCGATCGCTCTTTAACGGTCTTCTGTCGGCACCATCAACGAGGAAAAGGGGGAATGTCGTCGAGGTTCTAGATCAATTCCCAGAATCTCAATTTCTTCTCGTCGGAGACTCCGGAGAACAGGACCTAGAGTTATACTCTTCGCTGGCCGCCGAGCGGCCAGGTCAGATTGCTGGCGTATTCATACGGGACGTGAGCGCCGTTGATCTCGAGGATCCAACAGGGTTAAAGGCAGATTTCGGGTCGACCAACTCGCCGATGTGGCCTAGGTCGAAGGGTACTCCGTCCTTCCCAAGCGGCACACCATTACGTACGGTGCCGAGACGTGCAGTTTCAGATACGGACGTTTCCCCTACACACCCTGGCGCTATCCACATTCCTCGACCAACCAAACAGGGGAGCCTTCCCCCTATATCATTTTCGTTCGAGCCTTTATCCGGCCCCAAACCCTTGTCCCGTGTGTCGGAGGACTCGTCGAGTTCCATCGCTTCTACAGGTTCTTCTTTATCCTCGAGTTTACGTTCGACACACCAGGTGCGGCCTATCACGGAAGGAGAAAAAAAGCGATGGGACCTACAAAACCGGGTGAACAAGGCACGGTTACTGATGCCGTCACATATCGTGTTGAGAGTGTTTGAGCACCCAAAGGAGTGCGTGGAGGCGGAGCAGATTATTCAACGGCTCATGGATGTGGGCTAGCTTTGGTCATTCTTCGGATCGAGTACGGCTCGCCCATCAACCGGGTCGTGTTCTTCTCATGTAATGGATGTACGACTAATTAAGTTGTTTTAAGTTCTCTACCAATGGTCTTGCTTTACACCCGTTGATTAGGCACTGGTTGATCGCTTCCTGGTTGATCACTTCCCCTACTTTGTCACAGAGTTCATCCTGCAGCTATTCCCTCGTTTAGTGGCAGTTCAAGGGGTATCTGTCTTTTTCCTGTCAACGGAACATGTTCTCTCCACATGCTGGGGCCAAATCTACAAGAGCCAAATCTATTGCTATCTCGCAGGTACTGTACACATATGGACGGGTTTACGAAGGCTGATGAAGACTTCTAAGGCTACACGGGGAAGAAGTTGAACCGGGATCATGACGGGGCTAGTAGGCGGTACGCCCCCCATTTCACAACAACTTCTTAGTAAGTAGACGACGTGGAACTTCAGCCAGTGGTCGTGTTCCCACCAGTACATGAACCTGTTCCTTTGGTGCTGGTTTTGACAACAACTGTCTGCTCTCCCTTCCCCCAATAGGGTTGTTTGATCGCGGCCTTGCGGGGGACGGTGTCACAGACCTGATTAATGGTCAGTCTTATCCAAGTTCCTTCCAGTGAGAACTAACCTTTGCGTTTCGCATCTTCTTCGGTGCTACCTTGCTGGATTCTTTAAAAGATATAGGTGCTTTGATGCTGCACGTGAAGGTAAGCCTTCAAGGCGCCAATTAATGAGAGATCGAGGAGTTACCTGACCAGCTAGTTGCAGAATATTTGTTGGTTGACTTGTCCTCTCTCCCCGATTCAATCCCTCTTTATACCTGACAGGGCCATGCACGTTCAATGCGCGTTTCTCTTGATGATCGAAACCTTTGCAACTGAAGAAGGAAATGGGTAGAGCGCTCGCACCGGATGGCCAATGATGATCGGTGTGAACGATCAATGGGCCCACCCGTGCCAAGTTACCGCAGCGCTTGTCCATTGTTCCCATCTTGGTACGATGTGTCGACACGGAAATGAAACCCTCAGCCCGAGCTGTGGTCGGTACATCATGACAGCCCACCAGACCTCTCCTTACGTGCACCATCATAATCACGTGTACATAAAGCACCAATTCGAGTTTTGAATCGCTCCCGAATGCTACGAACAAGAACGGCGTCGGCGCTGGCAATTTCCGGGCTCTCTCTGCGCGCTGATGGCACCACACGTGAGAGGGGGGTATGTCGTGGTCTTTTGGCGCGGGCACCTGCACAGTGATCTCTAATCTAAGGGGCGTGCTGGTTGTGGGGACAAGGTTTGGTTTGACGTTTCCGACTTTGGCCGCCGCATCTGGCGATTATCTCGTGTCTCCTGCCCCCGGCCCACCGAAGGAGACGGGGTGGAACCCTGACGACATGGCAATGCGTGTTTGTTGAATAACTTGGGAGCATTCTGGCGTGAGTAGCTTGATGATCTGATATTGATTTGTGCTTGGATCGAGGTCTTCTTGTTCTCAATCCCGTTGTGTTCGCTTGGCTGAAACTGCGAGCGATGAAAAGCATTGGTATTGCTCATCAAAAATCAACTCGAAAATCAAATCGCAGTGTAAAACAGAAAACGATTGCCAGTGCGTTTGAAGGAGCTTACTCAATATCATCAACCACATGAATCACAAGGAGACTGGCAAAATGATCGTAGAAATCACTTGTCTGTCAGAACATCATTTAGTGAGTGCCGCGACGAGCGGGTCCATTCGAACAAAATCGTTTCCTCGTCTGCACGACAAATGCACACGATCACACATCAAGCGTTCTTCTCTAATTCATTTGTGAGGGGGATATATGATGGCATCTTGGAGGCTCCGCCAGGTTCGGAGGGGGACCATGAGGTGCAGCTTAATAATAAGAACTTCAATGAAAACTAGATCAACTTATTATGTAATCCTGGTGCCATGTTAATCAAATCTGGGAATCCGCCCATGAAAGCGTGTGAGCGGACTAAACCAACAGGTACCGTTATCGTTGACTCAACGATCTGACTACTGAGGCGTTATACAGGAAATCTCATTTCATTCGTGGCGGGAGTAGGCACAGCAGCCTGACCCAAAAGTCACTGCCTTGCTCAGGTCAAGTTGATGCCCATCGATGAACCTCGCTTACTAATTAGAGTGGTGTATCAGCCCAAGTTTATGTAAGCCTGCTCGGGTGCACATCGCGCAGTCACAGTCACTCAGCAAAGTGCCACGTGAAACCCTCGAATGGACGACAAGGCTGAGTACTCATGCCAGGTTGATGGAAAAACTGTGCAAAGCGAGGAGCATAGTATATTTGATGAGGCTTGTCGGCGCCGAGAACTTGACGCACCGATCATGCCCAAATGATTCGAGGCGGAACGTCTTCAACAGCTATGGTACAGCACGTCCGGAACAGATCAGGGTAGGGGTAAATAGTGTGAGCCACCACTGTCCGACTTGATGGGATACGGATCCCCGATAGTACCTTTGGGTAGACCTGAATTGCTATCATTTATCCTCTACGCTTCTCGGGCATTCGTATCCCGAGTCAACGCCTGAATATCAACCCACTCGATGGATCTCATCGGAAATCAATACGAACAGCAGAAAAAATGATCATCTACCTAGTTGTGCTGGAGTCTGCACAAAGCCTGAAACGAGAACACGTGATAGTGTCACGTCACGTCACGCCACATGCCCATTCTTAGGCAGACAATGATCATCCAGACCGCCTTCTCCCTTGACCGCCATCCACGACGGTGGCAGCCAATTTGTCCGTTGTCTCCAAGCAATTAGCAAGGACCTCCAAAAGATTTTTGAATTGTACTGCAGCCTTGGTGCTCATCCTCGTATCCATATCTAATGAATACCGCCGCAAGGAGCTCACGTCGCAATAACACTCAGCGACGCCAACCCGTATCCATATCTGGTCCTTCAGCTTTATCTGGCCAACGTACGCGCAGGTCCGGCTCACCCGACCCTCCACTAGTCCAGCAGCAGGGTCAAACAAACCTGACGCGCAAATCTGACGCTTCCCATGCCGACCAGAATAAACGAAAGAAACCCGGAAATCCATCTCTCCCAGCCTCCAGCTCTAGATCTTTCCTCGTCGCTGTCGACGATGCCAATCCTGACCGCGGACGCAAGTCCAAGGCAAAACCCCGTTCGCACAACCGTCATCTAGCGGAGAATTCTCCTCATGTGAGTACGTCTCGTGCACCAGACGCTCATGCTGCGTCTATCAAGAGGGAGAGATCGAAATCTCGAGACTCTCTCAGGTTGCCGTCGAAGGGTACCGCCTCCGATGCCGAGGGATCGGGAAGAGATGCGCAGGGTATTATCGGCGCGCACGCTGACTATAGTGCCCCTCTTGCTGCCGCCGAGATCGCGAAAATGAAACGGGAGCTAGATGTCTGGAAAAAGGTGCACATATATTATACTACAATATTTTTCACGTCGCTCACTTCGTCCCTAGTTGGCCCAGGAAAACAAGAAAACGATGAAGAAACAAAACAAGGTAACTTCTAAATTATCTGTTCCTCAAACGATGTCGACCCTATTCAGGTTATCGAGGAATTGAAGCAACAGGATAATACATCGAGACAGGTCAGAAACTATCCGTGAAAATGCCTCTTAATGCTAATCTGACTCGATCCGTTCAGAAGCTGAAAGAGTTCGAATCGCAAATATCCAAGTTACAGGCAAAGACAAAAAAATCAGACGAGGTTTGTTGAATAGCCTCATGTCTATTTCCGTGCTAATTGACAAATACTTTTACGGTCTGGTCTAGGCTATTACAACGGTGGAAAGCAATTCGCAATGTCAAATTTGCATGGAATTACTCTATCGGCCATATGCGTGCGTTTTATGTTGCCATCTATCCTTCCTCCGTCTCTGATCAACAGCAGTCTTTCACCCTGTGGCCACATCCTATGTGTATCATGCCTTCAAGAGTGGTTCCGCAAGGCACCCGCCGTTGACGATGAGATGTATGACGACAGCGATCCTGATTACTTGTTGCGCCGACGTAAGACCTGTCCATGCTGCCGTACCAATGTACGACACCGCCCGATACCTGTCTTCATGATCAAAGCTATTGTAGCTGCGATCGCTAAAGTCAAAGGTCCCCAGACCGGGCCTTTGCCTGGACGCGAGTCGGCTTCCAATGACTCTGATCCGTGGGAGGGTCTCTTTCCCGATGACGACGAAGAAATCGATGACTATGGCGCAACCGACGATGAGGACGAAGACGAAGATATAGATGAAGACGACGAAGAAGACTCCAGCTGGTACGACGATGTGTTCAGCTACGGTACCAGGAGTGAGGAAGAAACGTACCAGGGAGCCTACGTATACCCTCAGTGGGAGCCTCCTAGTGTCATGATCGACGAGGACGACTACCTCTTTGACCAGCTTGATGAGGGCGACCTCAACTGCCTTCGGCGAGGAGTCACAATCGGCATGCTTCACGAATATGATGTGGAGTATAGGCACAACGAAGGACTTATTACCCGCGACGAAACATACAATCACATCTACCTTGGTTGGAATATCCGGCTTAGCGCTGACGATGAGAATGGGGAGTTATACATGCAGTATATTGTGGATGATATGACTTCACGAGCGGAGAGATGGAACGTTGTTGAAGATGACGATGGAGGTTTCGAAGCTCATCTGTTGGTTCCCGAGGAGGAGGTCTTTGAGTACCGAGACACAGACTCGGACAACTACATGGAGGTTGACCTGGATTGATATTGAACATTGTTGTACACACTACTCCCAGGCTGCTCTCTGACTTCCTCTAGCAATGACATTACAGTTGTACCGTTTTGCGCGTCTTCGGAACAACAAGTCAAGTGCACAACCAAGGTGAACGAACGTATATACATCTGAGAGCGATCGTCGGTCACCGGCCACTGGGATACATAGATGC
This sequence comes from Butyriboletus loyo, assembly GCA_038093515.1. NCBI lineage: Eukaryota > Fungi > Basidiomycota > Agaricomycetes > Boletales > Boletaceae > Butyriboletus > Butyriboletus loyo. Next base: position 39,067 of record JBBPSI010000173.1, read on the forward strand.
CGCCCAAGTTATCCGATGGGATCATGCATCAGCTGCTGGTCTTTCCGACTCGCGGATGATCGGGGCACATCTTGCAGCAACTCGGCTGATATTTCCGGTTTAGATCATTGACTCCTGGACCCCCTTGTTGGGAACGTTCAAGTTGTCCTGTGACGACAATCCGAGAGACTAGATTGACGTGCCACTTGATGGTATCAAAGGATCGATACGATAACTCGACGTTTCACCTTGATCGGACGTCCGCGGCTACGGACAGTTGTGCTGCATAAACGGTACTTGGGTATGAGCTTTCACGACGCGTTTTGCAGAAGTTAAGTCGAGAAAAAGTGTCGTCCGAAACGTGAAGTCTGCACTTGAAATATAAGATGATGTTTGGGCGATGGCAATACTAGAAGTTTTCCCGATCGAAGTTATGTCTTTTCCTGAACGTCTATGGCGGAACATTATGGCGGAACATCTGCACATATATTCCCACCGCAAACAATCGCAACTTATTATCACGCGCCGCACCGCGCTTCGTACAGCCCACACTTTTTTCCGTCCAATCTCAGTTTATTTTCACCCGCTGCATCATGGAAGTTGCGGCTCACTTATAGTAGATCTTACTCGCCACTGGCCAATGTGTTCAATGTGTCCCCACCCTCATCCCCACCCAGCCACAATGGCCCGCTCACCCACTCACCCTCGACAGATATGCATGCTTAGTATAGCTGTATAACAGACCCTTGGGTAAACCTGTGGCGGGTCTGTACCCCCTACACCCGTGAGAAAGATCTGTACCCTGGGGGGTTGGGCCCTAAGTACTTTACCCCTGCAATTCACTATGTACAGTTGGTGTCGCTCTGACTACATACGTGTATTGTAATATTCTTTCTACTCATTGCAAGAAATTGTGCGGTTGTGAATCACGCAAGCACAGCGCGGTGGGTGACAATAAACTGAGATTGGACGAAAAAAGTGTGGGCTGTACGAAGCGCGGTGCGGCGCGTGACAATAAACTGCGATTGTTTGCGGTGGGAATATATGTGCAGGTGTTCCGCCATAATGCTCCGCCATAGACGTTCAGGAAAAGACAGTCTTCTGGTCCGAGGAGAAAATGCTCTTACGCACGCTTTGTATGTACTTACAGGGGTGTGGGTTAGTTCAAGTAGCCACTTGGTGACTTGTCCAAACTCCAATGAACATGCGCACCATTATCGACATTTTAATAGCATTGCAACGTTTGGCGTTCTCGCTTTCTTATCTTCTCAAAAATAATATTGATATCAAGATAAGCAACCTGTCAAAAGGTTGAAGTTGCGCTAGATGTTGCATCGCATCGTAACACCACTCCACCGACATCTTTCCTAGATCTGACTAGCCAATTTGAGCAATGCATCTGTCTACACAACATGCACTTGACCTTCTTCGGCCATCGTCTTGGGCGCTCGAACCGGAGGAGGTTACGTTCGCTGGCCACGGTTGGAGCAACAAGGATATGGATCCAGTTCCTCCACGTTTGAGGACCTGGACGTAAGTAGTGCCGTTTCTGTATCAACAGCCAATTTACCTGCTGTCCCACTGACAGGACCTGGAACTATGTGTGTGCTTCGGGCCCTTGATATCTCATAACCATCTCACGTTCCGTCAAGATATGTTACTGGCTGTCCGATGCTACGAACCTTGCGGTTTGGGAACTTGCTGGTTCCATGCTGGCAATTGGCCTGTCTTGGTACTTTTTTTTTGCTTTGTTGGCTATTCTGGCACTCAAATCCTCTCAGGCGTCAGGCCCTTCCATGCATTACAGCGGGTTACAGCATCATTTCCGTGGTCATGTTACTCAACGGAACCATCGGTGCTCGGCTCCACGTCGCGTTTCCCGTCTTGAATAGGTCATCATTTGGCTTTTGGTTTAGCTACTTCACTGTGTTCAGTCGTGTCATTCTTTCCATGTTCTGGTTTGGGATCCAGGTAAGAACTTCATCATTACCACTCTAGCCAGCCTCATTGATGGTTCATCAGTCTTATAACGGGTCACAATGCGTATACCAGGTAAGCTTATACCATGTTAACCGCTGCTTGCTCGTTCGGGAACTTGCATTCTTCCAAGATGATAAAGGCTATTTGGCCATCGATCGCAAGGATGCCAAACCATCTCTCTCCAAACGCAAGCATCACGAGTTCAGGTAACGCTAATGGATGAGCAAATTGCTCACTCATTCACCTTTCCTTAGGCCTCCTGTGCTACTTAATCTATTGGTTGATCCAGTTTCCCTTCATGCTTCTCTCTCCACACAAAGTGAGGTTATTGTTCTTCGCCAAGGCCGTCGTAGTCCCGATAGCGTGGCTAGCGATGGTCATCTGGGCGTTTGTTCGAGTTCCACCCTCCAGTGGGCTTTTCGCCGGGCATGCAACCATAACCGGGACACAATTCTCTTGGAGCTGGTTGAGTGCGCTGAACGGTGCGCTGGGAATATACTCCAGCTTGTCCGTCAATATCCCTGACTTTACTGTGAGATTCCTATCTTCGATTGTGTGTGGTGCAGCTCAATGTCGTGCCAGCGTTATGCGAAAGACGAGAAAGCGTAATCAACCTCATTTTGTGCAGAAATATGGCACTAACGAAGCGTCTTGCAGACAATATGTGCAGCCTTTCATTATACCCGTCGCATTCATACTCTGTAGTTTTGCTGGCATTGCGGTCACGAGCGCCGGCGTCCAGCTGTATGGGGAGGTGCTCTGGGACCCCCTGCTCCTCATCGACAAATGGGATAACCGTGCCGCTGCTTTCTTCGCATCTTTCGCGTTTGCTCTAACTACTATTGGAACGAATATCAGCGCGAATTCGCTTAGCGCTGGAAATGACATGACAGCTTTATTGCCCAAGGTGGGTTCTTGTACCAACCTGCACGCTGGGTGCCAGTATGTTGACTCCACCTACAGTATATCAACATCAAACGCGGGCAAGTAATTTGCGCCTTCATCGGGGGTTGGGCCCTGTGTCCATGGGAGATCCTGGCCAAGTGAGCTTGCCGCATTGAAGCTATTTTTTTTCCCTGACTGACTATTTCATGAAACAGCGCCGAAGGGTTCTTGAGCTTCATGAACGGATACACTATGTTCTTGGGTCCATTCGCAGGGATTATGATCACAGACGTGTGTATTTCATCCCGGGATAGCGATGATGCCTGATCACCGTTCCTACAGTTCTGGCTCGTCCACAGAGGCAAGGTGGATGTTCCTGCGATGTATGATCCAAACGGCCGATACAGGTACACTTGCGGATTCGTCAGTTTCAAATCTTTCGCTTGTCATTGCATATCTAATGTGCCCCAAGAACTGGCGTGCCGTCCTTGCGATGGCCGTCACAGTAGTGCCAACGTTCCCGGGTCTTATCAGCTCCATCAACCCGACCATCACAGTAGGATACGCGAGTCACTTGTTTGACATTGCTTGGATATACGGCGTAAGTTTCGAAACACGTTTAGTCTTTTGTGTCCGCACGCCCAGAGTGCTGATGTCTCCCTAGTTCGTGGTGTCGTGCGTGGTATACTATGTCACCTCTGTGTTATTCCCAGCGCGGGGGACGTTTGTGGAGAAGCTTATCTCGGCGGATGACGGTGACATGGAGCATGACCATGGGAGTGACGCTAAGTCTCCCACAGGCGAGGACCCTGAGAAACAGGACATCAAGGTTTGAGGCAGAAGGCAAGTAGACTCGCTCTGAATATATTTGGTGCTATGCGTTGTAGATTCCTGTGTCTAATGTTACCTACACGTTAAATGGCGTGATGACACTGACGCCGGGGGTTGCGTATGTAGACAAGCATCGTGTAGAGTCTAACTGACATTTGGTTATTACTACCTGGCACCTGTGTATGAATCAGATCCCAACCAACCAGCGTACGAACGTGACATTCGGGGCTGCGCGACGTTGCGGCGAAGTTGCGCAGTTAGTGTCATCTTCATTCAAGTTCAAGCTCAAACTCAAGGGTGACTTGCACGTTTTCGATCGTTCTTTGTCATTGTTTACAGTTGGGAGACTCGCTCCAACCACTATCCCTCTCGCTGCTTTCTTACATTCTTCTTGAGGTCCTTTTCTCCATTCACTTGGAAGAGTCAGCGACATCGTTAACATCGCCTGCACCATATTCGGTCAAATATTAGTCCTCTCAGAACCCCCCGCTCCCATCGATCCTCCATCGTTTCAGTCCCTAAATCTAATAGGACACCCTCGACCAATCACGCATGCAAGAGGCTGAGGAGCAAGGTCAGCAGACTCATGTCATTCCAGCGATTCCGGAGCGCTCATGGTACTCAGATACTTGCCGAATATGCAGCGCACCGGGGGAGCCTGGCCAGCCACTCTTTTATCCTTGTAAATGCTCTGGTACCATTCGGTACATTCATCAAGACTGGTCAGCTCAACCTCGTCCACCTCTCTTTCGCACTCATCTCATGTATTCTACAGTTTGACAACATGGCTGTCACACAGCAAGAAGAAAACTTGCGATGTCTGCAAGCACCCCTACGCCTTTACGAAAGGTGAGCTCGGCCCCCTCGAGTCCACCCTCTGAGTATCTGATCTTGGTAATTAGTTTACGCCCCTGACATGCCCACCTCACTACCTCCTTTATTACTCATTCGCCGGCTTGCACAGCAAGCGTTCTTCGTGTCCCTTTTCGGAGTTCGAGCCATTCTGATTGCCATTGTTTGGTTGGGATTACTCCCTTGGATTACTATCTGGACATGGAGAGTTTATTTCACAATGGGGGAGTCAACGTATGTTTCCTTTATACGTGTCCCTCGTCCAAGGCGCTGACAATTGTCCAGCGCATGGTGGATTAGTGGTCGTGAGCGGCCCGCAGATGTTCGACCTAGCGGAATCGTCCAAACCTTGACGGCCAGCAACGACACCGTCATTTCGTTCAAGAACGCAACAATTTTACATCGCTTCGCTTCGCGTGCATTCTGGCAGACCTTGTCGTCCGACATATTCGCAGGCCAAATTATTGCATCTTTAATCGTGCTGATCTTTGTGGCTGTTTTCCTCCTTCGTGAGTGGATATCACAGAATGCACGCCCCGGGGTATTCGAAGAAGATGAAATTGCTGGTGTTCCACCCCAAGACCCCCCTGTCCCTAACCCACCACCAGCAAACCAGCAGCCCTTACAAGACGTGAACGCACACATGCTTGTTCGTCAAAGACAAGGTCCACTTGACGTAGATATCGAAGCACGTCGTCAGGCGAGGCTTTGGCGTCCCCATCGTCCTATCCCGCCAAATCCTCGCTTCGAAGCCTTTCAGCGACATTTTGACGATGTAGAACCTCTGGAACTTCCGCGCGAGCCCATCCGTCGACCTCAGAATGCCCGCGTTGGTCCTCTTTTGGTCCCGCCGTCGCCAGTGGTTTTGCCGTCGGAAAAACTTGACACCCCACCAGTGGACACTGGTAAAGGAAAGGAAAAGGAAGCCGCTACTGGGGACTCTGTGCCAACTGTATCGGATGTTCGGAAACGCATGCGCAGGCGATTTAACGATGGCGATGGCGATGAGAATGCTGAACCCCTTACCGAAGTTGATCCCTCATTCGCCACGTCGAGTTTTGCCGCGTCATCATCACTTTTGGGGCCTGTTTCAGGTCGTTCTACTGCTACGGAGTCCACTCCGTTTGAGTTCACGTTTAGAACGCTAGCGAACGGGAATGCAGAAGCAGACATTCGAGAGCCAGTCCCTGAGATGCCGGCGCGATCCCTGGTAGCATTGCAGACGGCCATGATGACAGGTACACCAATACCGGAGGAAGAAGAAGTACCACGCCGTAGATCAATCGTATTTTCCCCCGATCTATCCCTTCCATCTCTATCTCCACGTGCCGCGACACCAGCTCCTGAAGATGAAAATGATCTCAAGCCATTACACAAATCACCATCCTCGGCCTCTTTAGACCCCAGTTTCGGGCAGTGGCCGATGGCCGCCGAGGATAGTTTGGGTTCTAGTAGTCTTCGGCCTGCAACGCCTCCCGAACACTTTATTACGCACAGTATCCTCACTTCACCGTCGGAAGTGTTAGCAATGGATTCGACTAGTATGCCTGAAGGGAATGTGGAGAGAAAGAAGAGGACGAGGGATGAGATGGAGGAGTTCGAGCACTATTTCCGCGATCCTCAGACTGCGACGTTCAATCCCGTCGACGCTGATGATGATGATGATGACGACGATGATGATGATCGCATAAATGTGCTTCTTGAAGTGGCACATGAGATCGAGCATGTCCACATTGCAGATGGCGAGGAACGACCACCACCGGAGGTGGGCTCTGATGAGGAAGACGAGTCAGAGGACGACGAGCCACCGGAGCGTATATTCTGGGACGTCGATGCAGACCGTGAAGATGAGGAAGAGGATGAAGAGGATGCTGTGGATATTGGAGATTTCAACGTTCCTAACAGGCAGGGTGCACAGGTACAGCCGCAACCCCAGGCTCCGGCCGAGCAGTTAAACGATGCCATAGACGATTTAGAGGCTGCTGTCGAGGATGACATGGAGGGTGCACTTGAAGGTAGGCTCCACCGCATCATCAGATTCATGAAACTCAATTATCGACAGCTATTGGGCTCCGAGGTCCAATATTTGGCGTCGTGCAAAATGTCAGTTTGTGATACCTATGTTGGTCCTTTCACTGACACATCCATAGGTGATCCTTATGGTGTTTGTTTTGGATACCGCCATCGGTTTTGGAATATGGCTTCCATTCACCCTCGGTAAAACAGCTGCGCTACTATCGGTGGGTATTAATGATCAATACCTGGTTACTCCTAACGGGTTTGTCTTCTAGCTGGATCCTCAAAGAGCTCTGTATATTCTCCATCTTCCCATCCGAGGAGTCCGCATTGTCACGGATCCCTTTGTTGATTTCTTCACGCTTGTTCTGGGTCGCTTCCTCCTCCCATTATTCAACAAGACGTCGAAATTCTTCGTATCGAGTGTACTTAGTCTGGTTACCTCTTTCTCCGGGAGCTTGGTGCCGCCGTCGGTAGCTTCCTCCCAGTCGCTTGACATAACTTCATGGGTGGTACGTCACGCATCCAAGTTCAGCCACCATGTTTCACAAGCAGCCTCAGGCCTCCAAGAGATCAGAACTATCTGCTGTCGCATCAGTGTGGTTGCAATCACCATCTCAAGAACGCCCACCCCATCTTTCACAGAAGATAAACGACTTTTTCGAAAGCGACTCGACCATCGCACGACTCCTAGAGCCTCGTTTCGCCTACGTCGGTCGAGAAGTCCGACTCTGCACTAACCACTTCCAGCAGTCGTGGATTCGCTTAACGTTGGGCCACGGGGGCAGTGAACGTGCATTCGCCATGGTATTGGGTTATGGTATTGTCGGTGTCATTCTGGCACTCTACTTGAATGTATTCAGTGTAGGCAACGCGAGAACTGCTGGTAGAGCAGTCAGAAATGCAGTCCGGCAACAGCTCTTAGTAGTGAAGGTACGCGTTATCTGGTCGGCGACGGCGCAGCTGATGTTATATAGGTGGCAATGTTCATTATCATTGAACTTATCATCTTCCCACTTGGATGCGGGATCATGCTAGATGCTTGCACGATATGGGTATTCCCAGAGGCATCCCTTGAATCGAGGGTAGCATTCTTCACGCAAGCTCCCTTGACAGCAATGTTCTATCACTGGGTTGCAGGGACCATGTTCATGTGAGTCAATTGCTCGTGCATTAGTTCTTCTTAGGGTGCTGACCTGTTTGTAGGTATCAATTTGCCGTTCTATTGGCGGGCTGCAGAAATATCATGCGCCCGGGTGCGATGTGGTTCATCAAGGATCCCCAGGATCAAAATTTCCATCCCATCCGCGACATTTTAGACAGGCCCACCTTGACTCAATTCCGCAAACTTCTCATCAGCGCATTCATGTACGCGATGGTCGTTGTTTGTGGTGTAGGGAGCCTTGGAATCTTGCTCTTCATTGGGAACCGATCTATATTCCCCATACGCTGGAAGACTCGGTACGTGGTGGATTCCCTTGGTCGCGCTCGAGCTACTCATGTAGGAATCCTAGGGAGCCCCTTTCTGAGGTGCCGATCGACCTTCTGTTTCTGCAAATTGTGCTACCATACACGATGCGCTATTTGCGACCTCGCAAAGTCGTCTATCGCGCGACCGTCCACGTGTGGAAGTTTTTAGCTGCAAGGCTACGGTTAACCTCGTATATGTTTGGCGATAAGTACCGAGATGAAGAGTCTTTAAGAGTGTACCGAACTTGGGTTGCTTCCTTCCGAAGATCTGCAAGAGACAACGAAGAAGTGACCGCGACACAAGATGGGACCTTCCGTCGAGTGCCTGCCAGCGACAATATCGCGCTTCCTAGAGACATGCGCGCCACTGCCGAGGTCCGTGAAGATGGTACCCCTATGAACGATAAAGCAGCAGCGTTGATAGCATCGCAAAATGCGGAGGCAGCCAAAGCAAAACGCAACGTCAAGGACGATTACACCGTGGTGTATCTCCCCCGCCGTTTCCGCGCGAGGATCATTGCCTTTGTTGCGGCCGTCTGGACAATCATGGCCATTGTCGCGGCGATTTGCATCGCGGTCCCAGTGCAAATCGGGAGGCACTTCTTCGCGTTGATCTCCTTTTCGTCGGTTCACGACGGTTATTCGTTCTTCGCCGGGTTCTACATTCTCTGGGCATGCTATTTGGTTGCGAGGGCTGCAGAAAGCATGGATAGACAGCGTCAGCGTGTAAGTGGGGATGGACCTCGAGCTGAGTTCGCTGTATACTTTGCCAAGCAGAGTATCCTCTGGGCCACCAAAATGGCATACATGGCCTTATTCCTTGGTATCCTCATTCCAATCCTGTTGGGCCTCGTCGTAGACCTTTACGTCGTTCTGCCGATTCGCCTGACGCTTTATCCGACGATGGTCCCGACTGTTCGGTTGGTCGATATGTGGTCCCTTGGACTCGTGTACTGCAAGATTGCCATACGGCTCCGCCGGAGGCTACAGCTACCACAGCGGCAATATGACGCGTTGCACATGGTATGTACCACCCGCTATCGTTCGGCGTGTGCGAGCTAACGCTACCTGTAACCGTAGCTGCTGAACAATGGATGGGCGTATCCTGATCCTCGTCATGCGACCAAGGCGCTCATTCTCCCGTTGTTGGCGACCCTTCTCGCCCTGCTACTCCTACCAGTAGGCATGGTGTACGTCCTACGGGAGTTGTTACATGTTCCGCTGGACAAGAAATTTTTGTGTAAGTTTCGCCTTTTAACGTGTGGACCAGCGTTCTAATGTATGTTTGTCGCATTCTAGTTGTGCACGTCTATCCAGGTATCTTTGCCGTGGTTGGCCTGTCTCGCGTCGTCGTCTCCACGATGATCGTTTTATCCAGCTGGTCGCAGTCGATTCGGGACAAGGAGTTCCTAGTCGAAATGCAGTTACAGAACTTTGTGTCAGATGTATCAGAGCAAAGGACGAGTGAAAAGCAGACGGAACTGCCGGGAGCGGGTACAGTCCGCGCAGAGGAGCGATGAGACACATGTATATTTATAGTCCTTCACACTCGGGCAGCAAGCGCCGGCTTGCACCATAGACATTAATTGGGACCATCACATGCAGTTCAAACGAGCGTATGATTTAGTTTTGTATGGCACGTTGCTGTTGCCATGCGAGCAGGGGACAATCAATGACCAGCGGAAAAAAGTTGATCGGGGAAAGTGCAGGAAATCTCAACCGGCCCGTAGCGCCCACTTTTGCATGGGTACTCGCGAGTCGGCGTGAAGATCTCTATCGCCTATTAAAATAAACCGCCATGAGTCGTTTAGTTTCCTCCTCCTTCGTAAGGATGTACAACGTTACCCGAACGTGAATCGTGAATCTCGGCCGATCCGAGTCGTTCATATGTCAACACGTTTGTCCCAGATTGGCCTCCGTTTTTTTTTTTTTAAATTTCACGGACACACGGACACCCGCCGGCACACGTACATAGGCGCTGACGCATGACAACGCACCAACGCGTCCGTCGTCGTACGGCCAAAGTTTTGGAAACGTCAGATTGAACCAACAGGAAAAAAAAAAAAAAAAAAACTGACCGTGTATCATGGGCCTATGATGGATCTCACGCTCCCTGGCGTTTATAACGCATCCGATGTCTGACGGCAGTTGCATGACAGAAAGCGCGGAAGGGATGGGAGGGATCGTATCGAACCATGGAGAGGCCCGGACTGGGATGTCGCACCTGCCTGTGATTTTCGCCCTTTCGGCAATGGAGAGACATCGGAGCCGGCCGGTGAGCGTCGTGTAAGTTGGCCTGGGCAGTGCCCGGGGTTTTCCCATCTTACGCAACCAAGCATCGAAAAACGATGGGCGGATGCGTGGGACGAACGTACATGGTTGGTCACGTCAGCGGGGCTAAGCTTTTTGAGGGATGGTCAGAGGCAGTGAACAGAACGTACATATTATATGGCATAGCCTGTCGCGTCGGACGATTGTTTGTTTGTTGGCTGGACCAGGGATTCATCAATCAAGCACTGGAGAACACAATCGTTGGCTACTGCCCACATCGCGATCGAATACATGCGCCGTTAGGTCTCCATAGGGGTAGACGTACGTACCTACCAAGTTGCGATTGACCGACCGCTGACTCACGCCTCAGCGACTCGCCGAGGCACATGCCGAGCAAGCATTTCGAGAAACCCGAAAACAGCGACGTGGGAGGGGTCCGGTGGATTCGAAGGCAACGTGCGAATGGAATCGAAACGGACGTCCGCATCGATCACTTGCCCAACCGAAGGTCTTGGAGGCAGTTTTGACGAATCTCGAAAAAAAGCCTTGTCTCGTAACCAGTAGTGAATGATTGATGGCGTCCACGGGAACTCACGCATTCGGTTTTGAAAAAAAAAACCCCGGTTGATAAGCGCGGGAGTTCAGAACGTCTAGAGGGGCATACTTGGGCTACCGGTGCGAGAAGTGGTACCACCCGCACGATTTGTCTGCAAGGGCTTGTAGGTCTTCATCCACGCGTGCTCTTGCACAGCGCATACGGGGAATGCGTCGGCTTGGCCAGCAAGAAACACACTTCGCAGCGAACGGGAGAAAGCAGCGACATTCACCAGAGCTGAAGCTAGGAGAGCTGCTGCAAAGGCTCGCCAGGCAGAGATGGAGACCAAGAAAACGGCAAAGAGGAGACCCAAACCTTTTCCGATTCATGAGGATGCTGAGCATGTATTCACACGTCTGCCTGGACGCATTCCTCCTGTAAGTCCTATTTTGCAATACTTCGTCGTCTGCCTAAAGTCGGGTTGTTGTCAAACAGGAACCGTCGCCTTCCCCATCCCTGTTCTCCCGGGCGCACTCGGAGCCCGCGATGGCTTCATACCCTCCATCCCCCGCAAGATCACCTTTCAAACCCCTCGCGTCATCTCGAGTGTCTTCTCTTTCCCCAACTTCTAGCTCGAAATCTCTCCGATCACCTGATTTTAGCGTTTATCTGCAACAAGAAGATCCGTATCGATCTGATGAACGTGACCCGCCTTTCCCGCGCAGTGTCTCGCCAGTCGATCACTCTGTTACTTATTCTGTTCCACCAAGTCCCTCTGGACCACCAACAACTTCTGGTGCTAGTGCCCTGCATTCGAATGCCTCGGGAACAGAGTCAGAATCAGACCAGCCGTCTACCTTCGGGATGAATTCCAAGGACAGGAAACGACTTCGCGTGCTCAAACGGATGATGCCAGCTGCAATGATCGCCCGAGAACTCGGCACTACCAAGGCTGCGCACCTTCTGCCTCCGCATCCTAGGGTCATAGTAGAATCCTCGGGGAGTGAGGCGGAGGAAGTCGGATTGGTACCTGGGCTTGCAAGGGTTCGAAAGGGAAGGTATAGGCGTGTGGAAGTTAGAGGAGACCCAGAAAGTTCGGACGTGGAACGTCCCACGGAGGTGTACGATGATGATGTGAAGCAGGATGCTGACCTCGGTGCGATGGAGGTACTTTCTGACAGGCAATCGGGCGTTTGGGTTAGGCGGACACGATACGCTTCGGCGAGGCTCAAAGACGAGGGCGACGTGATTTCCCTCAGCGACAGCTCTATGCCGGGGTCTTCTTCGGAAGACTCGGGAAGTAGCCGCAGTGATGATGACAAAGCTCACCAATCGCTCTTCGACCGTCCCGCGAGAGGGCCAGCGCGCGAGAGAAGTCTGATTGACTGGATGTTGACTCGGACGAGAGATTCTAGCAGGCCGAAGTCCAAGTTTAAACAACCGGCGGGGTCGCGGAAGTCTCGTGGATCTGGAGCACCACGGTTGGATATTGTTACGGGCGGCGCAACAGGATGGCGAGGAAGGTGGGGAAGAGGATCATGTTCAGTCGTATCCCATTCGCGTGTCATTTTCGGTCATCAAGGTCAGTTGGTTCCGTAGTCGTTTCTTTTATATCGTTCATAGGCTGATGAGGTTGTTTGGAATAGAACAATGCCAAGGGCTCGCTCAACGTTGACACGATGTGTCAAGAAGGGGCCTTCCTTGTGGACAACATCTCATTCTACCCGGATGCCCAGCTCGGTACTGAACTGACTGCAGAAGCGGACTGGAAACGTCGCGGACTGTACATTGGCCCACAGTTTGACTCGCTGGATGTGACGGTTCAAGAAGAGTTTGAAAAGTGGTTGAACGAGCGGGGTGTGAACGAGAGCCTTGCCACGTTTATTCCGGCGTACTCGGAACACAAGGAACAAAAGGTGAGTGTGTATGGCGTGCTTTGATGGGATGGTGATTGACTTGTGCTCAGGAGTACGTGAGATGGTTGGAGAACGTCAAGAGTTATATCGACGCTTGAAGGGAGGGATATTAGCATTGGATATTTTGTACCTTGACTAATTAGCACGTTCGTATGCGCACGAATTGCATCACCGCTCACGAAAGAATTGACTCAGCTCGAGCCAGTTTGTTCGGTAAAAGACGAGAACTGTGTCAGAATGACGTCGAACATTCTCGGCCGTATACAGCACTTTCTTGCAAGCCACGTCTCTCAGGTCACAGCGCATATATAAACCCATCGACGGATTCCGACCATGAGCCACAGCGAGCGAACTCGGCACGATCATGTCCTCTCCCATTCCCATCCCCATCCGCTACCCTTCTCACAGCGGTGCGTCCTCTCCGGGGCTCTACGTTCCCGTTCATAGACGCGCGCCCGGTTCCTACGCCTCCAGCTCGTCCAGAACACCCTCACCCTCCCCCTCCCACTCACCATCACCCACATACCTCGCACGTACGTATCCATCTCACTCACCCGACACAAAGAAACGCTGACGTCACCACCGCAGTAAACTTGCACACCCCCACATCCGCATCTATACCGGGTGTGTACACCCCCGCAGAGCTCCTTCTGCTCTCGACATCCCCACTGGCCAAGTTATCCGTGGACGACGTCGACGCACTGCGTACGCTCGCACCCGAGGTCGTGCGGACGCGGAAACAGCTCAAGACATTGGTGTGGCATGCGCGTCATCCTCATCATCCGACGGACTTGGACTTGCCGCGGTCACATGGGAGGACGTCTTCGCACGGGTCACATGCATCAGAATCGGAAGAAGACAGGGCGACGAGTTGGAGGCGGATCTAGTCGATTCATCCTTACTTCATTTCATCACGCGAACGCTATTATTTACCACGAATAGCACTGTAGAAATCACATTACATCCGACAACGATTAACCACGCCACGTCCATTCGAAAGGATAGCTGGAGAATGTAGAGTACAACAGCCCAGATATCCGAGACAACGAAGGGCGATAGACTATCCTCGAACGCTCCACGCAACGAGAACAGCCAACGCACTAGCTAAGAGCACCCACTTTCGCACTCCGCCGCTACACATTGCGTTTGTCTGTTTGCATGAGACCTTAGTTACATCCGGGCCACTGGGCAACGAAATCTACCTTGCTCTCACCTTCGGAGCCAGGCGCGGGCAGGGGACGCGGTGGCAGACGCACGCCGAGCGCATTCTTGAGCCAGGCTTCTTTCTTCACCTAGTGAGGAGAAGAAAGTTCATAACGCATGCCACTTGATCGGATGAACAGACTTACGCTGTAAGGGGGGAACCTGCTCCCCAGGATCATGTCAATCCTGGATTTCCGAGCGCGTCAGTCTAGAAAAAAAAATATGCGTACGTTTCACGCGTACCAGGAAGGCGAGTCGATCGATGATCTCTGGTGA
>JBBPSI010000174.1:0-52779 GCA_038093515.1 Butyriboletus loyo
AATGTCCTCATCAAACCAAACGACCACTGGAAGGCAGCCTTCATCACTCCTCAAGGGCTGTTCGAGCCCACCGTGATGTTCTTTGGACTTTGTAATTCTCCAGCCACGTTCCAGGCTCTGATGGACCACATCTTCGGTGACCTGATGGCAGAAGGTTGGCTGATCATCTACATGGATGATCTTTTGATCCATTCCGCCACCACCGCCGAGCATGAAGCATGAACGATCTGTGTCCTAGAACGTCTTCGTGAACACAAGTTGTTTCTCAAACTGGAGAAATGTTCGTTCGACGCTGAAGAAGTGGAGTACCTCAGAATGATGGTCCGAGAAGGTCAGGTCAAGATGGACCCCACCAAATTGAAAGCCATTTGAGAATGGAACCCCCCGACCTCGGTGAAGGCAGTCAGGTCCTTCATTGGATTCTGCAACTTCTATCGGCGATTTATTCAGGACTTCTCCCATATTGCGAAGCCTCTCCACGACCTGACCAAGAAGAACTCACCCTGGGCATGGACCCTGGCTTGCGAACAGGCGTTCCAAGCCATTAAACAGTCGTTTCTATGACAACCGGTTCTCTCGATGCCCAACGTCACCAAACCATTCACCGTCATGACGGACGCATCCCTCACTGCTACTGGTGCCGTGCTTATGCAGAAGGATGTCAATGGCGACCTACATCCTTGTGCCTATCTCTCGAAGATGCTCTCGCCTGCTGAGCGCAACTATGATATCTACGATCGTGAATTGCTCGCGGTCATTCACGCATTAGAAGAATGGCGACACTACCTGAGAGGTACTGGTCACCAAGTGGAGATTCTTACCGACCACAAGAATCTCACCTATTTCCGCCAACCTAACAAACTGTCCCACCGGCAGGCACGCTGGCTCATGTTTCTGCAGGATTTCGACCTGCACTTCCATCACATCCCCGGTACTCAGATGGGCCCTGCTGATGCTCTGTCCCACCGCGACGATGTTGACACTTCCGCCGACAACCAGGAAGTGACCCTCCTCCCAGAAAATCTCTTCGCTCGCAAAATCGACGTCGCCCTTGCTGAAAAGATCGCTGCCTCTTCCCCCAGCGACCCTATGATCAAGCGGTGCATGCAGGCTCTTTACGAAGACTCGCCCCTCTTCCCCAAAATGAACGCCGGCGACTGGGACTTCGATGGAAAAGAGTTGTATTTCCGCAAGAAACGATATATCCCCGAGGCTGCACGAGTCGACCTCATCCGGTCTCTGCACGAGAGTCCCGCTGGCGGTCACGGTGGCATCTTCCGCACCCAGAACCTGGTGCAAAGGGATTATTGGTGGCCAGGAATGGCTAATCTTGTCCGACGGTTCGTCTCCGGTTGTGCTACTTGCCAGGCACATAAAGTTAATACCCACCCCACCGTTCCTCCCCTCACTCCGTTGGCCAGCGTGGCCTCTCGCCCCTTTGAGCAAGTCTCAGTTGATCTCATCACTGGGCTTCCTCCCTCGTTGGGTTATGATTCAGTCATGGTCATGGTAGACCATGGGCTTACGAAGGGGGTAATTTATTCCCCTTGCAACAAAGACATTGATGCGGCAGGAGTCGCCAAATTATTTTTCAAAACTGTCTTCCTCTGCTTCGGCCTACACTCCCGATGCATCTCAGACAGAGGCCCTCAGTTCGCATCCGCCTTCGCTAGAGAACTCGCAAGACTCCTCGACTATGATCTCGCCCTCTCTTCCGCATACCATCCCCAAACCGATGGTGAAACCGAACGGGTCAACCAAGAGCTGGAGACATACCTCCAAATCTTCTGTGATGGTCACCCCGAACGATGGGCCGAATTACTCCCCATGGCCGAGTTTTCCCACAACTCCATGACCCATTCGTCAACCAACGTGACGCCCTTCTCCCTGATGGTCGGCTATGAGCCGAGGTCTTATCCTCCAATCGGAAAGACTTTCCTCCCTGCCCTCGAGTCCAGACTCTCGGAACTCACGGGAGCCTGAACGGAAGCTTTAGAAGCCCATGAAAAGGCACGGCGATTGATGAAGGAACGGATCTCGTCCAAGTTCTGCCCGTGGAAGACAGGAGATAAGGTTTGGCTGGAAGGGCGCAACCTGAGACTCAGGTACCCGTCGAAGAAGCTCGCCCCTAGACGGGAAGGACCATTCAAGATTGCACAGGTCATCTCCCCTGTGGCATACAGGCTCCGACTACCGCCGACCTGGAAGATCCATGATGTCTTCCACGCGTCCCTCCTGACCCCTTATCGTGAAATGGCAGAACATGGCCCGAATTTTACCAATCCCCCTCCGGAAGAGATAGACGGAGATGAAGAGTATGAGATCAATCGGATCTTATCGCACCGCGGCTCCAAGGGACGCCGCCAATTCCTTGTTTCCTGGAAAGGGTACTCCGCAGCGGAGAACACCTGGGAACCGAATGGGAACTTGGTCCATGCGCAGGCCCTGCTTAAGGCTTATAAGCTGCGACACCCCAAGGATTTTCCCTCCCCATCTTCACAGTAAACACGAAAATGGCCATTCCTCCCGCAGAAAATGCCTCTTCCGCAGAAAATAATGCCTCCCTCTTCCGCCTCAACCTCCCGTCCGTTCCTCTCGCCTCCCAGTATCCTCCCGCCACGTCCTCTACGCTGCTGTTCTAGAAAATCTTGTCACCACCTATGCTTTGGAACAGTGTATGGACTTCACTGGGGACTATGTCCTCCGTACCCTCGCTTCCCTCTACCGCTCCTACGCCCTCACCCGCACCATCCACACCTGCCTTTGTCCAGACAACCAACCCCCCGTGTACGCCGCTGCCCTCGAGTCCTCCTTGATGGAAGCTCGAGGATACACCCTGGACATCCTTCATGCAGAAGGATTCGGTTATGTGGTGGACCAACTCCTGCCAGGTATTCTGGCCCCTGTCCTCAGTCCCATCCTCATCGCGCTTGCTCCTAGGGAGCGGCAATTCTACCTCCACTCTGCCGACCGCATCGGCTACCTCCACCCCATGGCTCGTGGCCCCAATCCAGTGCCTCGTCCTCCCCTGGCAAGATCTCCTTCGCCTGTACCTGTTCCAGCACCACCCGCCCAAGAGTCACCTGCAACCACATTGGTAGCAGACTCGTCGCGTGAGACCACCGGGGAGTCCCTGGAGTCCTTTCGGACCGACGTCAACGAGCCCCAGGTCGCTCGTCGACACTCCCCCCTACCACCTCGTACAGTGCGTCGCCAACCTCGCCAGGCGCTACTCCAGGTCGGAGCCATCCCTGGATCAGTCACCCTCACCGCTGCAGGAAGAAGAATTGCCAACCGAGCCGTCCGCTCCGTCACCCCCCAACCATC
Source organism: Butyriboletus loyo (assembly GCA_038093515.1). NCBI lineage: Eukaryota > Fungi > Basidiomycota > Agaricomycetes > Boletales > Boletaceae > Butyriboletus > Butyriboletus loyo. The sequence goes on from JBBPSI010000174.1 coordinate 3,328, forward strand.
CACTCGACGAGGAACCCCCGCCATCCAGCTCATCCCTCATGTCACCTCCCCCGCCGCCGCAGCTGGCGGTTCTAACGACTCTTCGTACGGACCCCCGCCTCCCTACCTCCCTGGTCGGGGCACTCGTGATTCCCCTATCGTCATGGACGACAGATCCCCTGGTCCCAGCCCAGGCCCTGCTCGACCTCGCCTTGTCCGCCCGCAGCTCTGCTTTGAGTGCGGGACCGTTGGCCACTTCCGCAGGGAATGTCCCAACTACACCTGCCCATTCTGCCACCAGATCGCCCCTGGTCATATACAGGAGTTTTGTCCAGAGCGTGTCTGCGGCTTATGCGGGGCCATTGGCCACATCGTTGCCAATTGCACATTCCGGGACGACGCCTGGGCGGACTTCGATGGCGACAACGCTTACAACAATGACTTCAACGAGGGAGCATCTCAATGAGGGGAGTTTTCAGGTAGTGGAGTCGGAGTCTCCACCATGGGAAGGGGGTAATGTTATGGTAGTGGTATACTTTTTCCATCCACTACCTCTCGGACTACTTCACTTGCCTAGTCTTTCACTAGTGCCCTTTGAGCGGTACGAACCGCTCTAGCTTAGTCATCCTTTCTCGCGCACGGACGTGCTTTCTTTCATACTCCAGAACTCTCTGGAATATTCCTTCCTCATTTGTAGCTTCCTTCTCGCGACTCGATTAGGAACTTGGTCTGTGCGCAGACTCCCAGTAGTATAAAGACCCGGTCTTTACACCATGTACAGTATCTGTTATAATTGTATCTGTTATAACTATCTTTTGCATTTGGACTTTGTCATATTTCTCTTTCAAAGGTCACGTGATCGTGAGATTATACATGTGACCACAGGCTGACTAAGCATATGACGTCATGGTCCAGACTGGCCCAGACTCTATGACGTCACGCCTCATGTATTTAATCTTCGTTTACTTCTCTTCTTTTTGATCGCCATTGACTTCTATTTCCCATCATCGTCGACTTGTGACTTCTTCATATATACATGTATAGTAACTAGTCTCACGCACTGCATGGTCTGTGCGCATTCCCCTGTAATATAAAAGGGCTTGTGGTTTCGGCTAGGATTCCCTAGCTTTAACCACTTGTCTATTCGCTGGCAACAGTTGAGAGATTAAGGTCTAAGCTATTCCTCATTACCATCGCCAGTACTTGTGTAGTACTGCAACAGTTGCGGAACCCCGTGTGCCTTGATAACTTCATTGTCATAACAGTATCTAGTTCTACGCAGAAACCTGCTAGCAATTAGTTCGCTTCCAGACTCTTAGTGTGCGCACTAAGACATAGTCTGAGACTTCGCCCAGTGTAACAGTTTGCTTCTCTTCTTTTTGATTGCCATCGACTTCTATTTCCCATCATCATTGACCTGTGACTCCCTTCATGTATACTTGTATAGTAACTAGTCTCACGCACTGCCTGGTCTGTGCGCATTCCCTTGTAATACAAAAGGGCTCGTGGTTGCAGCTAGGATTCCCTAGCTTTAACCACTTGTCTATTCACTGGCAACAGTTGAGAGATTAAGGTCTGAGCTATCCTCATTATCATCGCCAGTTATTGTGTATAGCTGCAACAGTCGCAGAACCCTGTGTGCCACTTGATAACTCTGTTGTCTCGTAATACCATTGGAAACATTTGAAGATCCTGGTCAGATTCATCCTTTCACTTTCTTACCTCCAACCAGAGTATATCCTGAACAAATCACAGAGTTTCGCAACCATCCTCATCAACATCATCTGACACAAGATGAATGTGCTTGAGGTCACCAATGTGACTTATATGATGAGTTCCATCAGGATTTATGGTCTCATGGTGTTCCAATCCCAATGATCACTAATCCAGATTTCTTGCAGACAGGTCAGGACTTTAATCCTCATCCTACTTGCAACTGTGTTCCATGGATTGTCCCAGATAATGCTTATGCGAATTGACCTCCAATCAAGATAGAACAGGATATACATCAAGGAATGGGTCCTATTCAGGAGGAGTTAATTCCTACTCCACAACCGGTTAATCAACCAAGACTCATGAATGAAAAAGATGACTTAGGACAGATGTACAGCGCTAAGTGGATTAAATCTCTTCTTGCTACTGCTACTGTCGATGGAATCCCACAGTCTCGTAAGGCAGTAATGAGGTTACCTCCTGCCAAGAGATCCAAATGGCTAACTGCCATGGAAGAGGAATACAAGTCATTTCAAGAATGACATGTATGGGATCTGGTAGATCTTTCCAAGGGACATCAAGTCATTAAAGGGAAATGGATAAATGTATGAAAAAGCAATGGACAACTCAAGTCTTGCTGGGTAGCAAAAGGCTTCACCCAAATCTTCAGAATTGATTATGAGGAAACCTTCTCACCAGTTGCCAGGTTTGAAACCATTAGAATTCTATTAGCTCTAGCTGCCTTAGAAGATTGGGAAATTGAGGCCCTAGACATCAAAACTGCATTCCTCTTCAGAGATCTTGACGAAGAAATCTATATGGAACAACCTGAGGGTTTTACTCAAAAAGGCTCAGAAAGTAAAGTCTGTTGCCTATGAAAAGCAATTTATGGCCTCAAGCAAGCAGCCCTTCAATGGAACAAAGCCTTGCACTCATCACTCATCAAACAAGGTTTCAAGCATACCTTGTCTGACCCAGGAACTTATATTAAATTCATCAGGAAAGTCATCATTATTTTAGTTATATACATTGATGATGCTCTTTTTATGGGTAGTGATAAAGCACAAGTCCTCGCTCACAAAAAGCACTTTATGAAGACTTGGGAAAGTCGAGACCTTGGAGAAGCAAAAGAGTATCTGGGCATGTGGATTACCAGGGATTGCAAAAACCGTACCCTGAGGCTGGATCAGTGCAATTACACACAGAAGGTCATAAAACAATTCAAGCTTGAAAATGCAAAACCCACATGCATACCTCTTCCTTCTGGTTACAATCCTTCACCATCAACCACTGAAGCATCACCATCTTTGCATTCACAATATCAGTCTGTCATTGGATCTCTTCTCTTTATTATGCTTGGATCTAGACCCGATATTGCTCATGCCATCATTAAGATGTCACAATTTTCTTCCAATCCATCAGAAGAGCATTTGCAAAGAGTGCTCTATATAGTCCACTATCTAGTGGGAACACCAGACCTTTGCATTATGTATTCCAGACACAGCCAGACTGGTCTGAGAGCCAATTCTGGCTTTATTACTTATAGTGACACAGACTGGGCAGGTGATATTGAGACCCATCATTCAATGACAGGTTATTGTATATTTCTAGCATCTGGCATAGTATCATGGTTATCCAGATGACAATGCAAGATTGCTCACTCTTCAACTGAAGCAGAATATATGGGCATGACTGAGACTGCTAAACAGCTCTCTTGGGTGCGCTCCTTGTTCTTCAAGTTGGGATACAGACTTGGTCCTTTACCCCTTCTAGTTGATAATCAAGGAGCTATATTTCTGGCTTCTAATCCTGCCATTGAAGGACACAGCAAACACATTGCAATTCTGTTTCATTATATTCGGGAATGTGTCGAGGATAAGGAGATTACTCTCTTCTATACTCCTACTCAACAACAAGCTGCAGATATCTTTACAAAGAATCTGACATGGCAGAGGTTTGAAGAAGTTCGGTCCATGCTTTCTCTTTTACCCTTCTCTTCAATAAAGAAGTAATGCTAAAGCGAGGAGGAGTGTTGAAATGGTAGTGTTCTATTTCTGTATTTCACTTACAGCCACTACATTTCTAGACTGGTCTATATGACATCATTGTCTAGACCTGGTCACACTTGTTACATTACAAATAGCTCTTATTATGCTATTGGACAATATGCTTAGTCTTATCTCTTATCTCTATCATATCGTCATGTATTTCATACTATACCTTATATAGGTACTATACAGAACACAAGTACAAACACTCATGTACTGTATATAAGACAGCCCTTATGGCTTGTTGCTTTTCTCTAGATCTTTCAGTTCTATCATCACTACTGCGATATCTCTAAGTTGAGCCTTGCTCCTTATACTCTTTCAAGTACTCTGTTTGCGATACTCTCACTCTCATATTATCAGTGAGTCTTTCCACTGATAGGTTTACCCTTGCATCCTTTGTTGCCCTCGGTGCGCCTGCTTGGACTTTACCAATTCTGAAAACAACACCATGTCTATTCATATGCATCCAGCCCTCTCTTCAACATCCTTCATTTGGACAAGCTAAGTAGCTGCAACACATAGCTCATTGCATCACTGCCAGAGTCAATGAAGCAACCTCTACTTTCTCTGCGTGGTCTTGGGGTGAGGGGCGGGTAGACATTCCTACGAGGTCGGTGTAGGCGCTGCATTTCCTCACAACCACGACCGCAACCACCATGCGAGGCACGCTCCAGGTACTTACATGGGCCGATGGATTAATAGGCTACCGTGTTTCAAGGGAACAAGGCAACTCTCGAATGCCTGAGCTCATACCTTTGCAACATGTCATTATGACACCCACCTGTTAGGAACCTTTGGTTGTATTGTATACATTGTTGCTAGCCCTTCAAGAACGTGAACATTCTGACTGTTACAAATGTTGGCCCTGCGTATGACCTTGAAATGATTTGCACCACGGAACAAAACCGCACGCGTCGCTGGTAAACACTTGATACATCGAACTGAGAAGAAGATGAGGCACATGCATAAGTAAACTAGATATCCGAGTCACCAAAGCACCACCATTCACCGTTGTCAGATAACGCCCCAGCGCAAGTGTTCGTCCCCAGTTTCTACCCAAACTCCTCATTCAACGCTGACGTATATCATCCCCCAAATGTTCGAGACGAATCGCCCCCGATTCGTTCGTGTCCCATTCCACGATTTGATCCTGCCCCGGGATGATATCTGCGAATGCGACCCCGGACACGACCGCGTTTTCACTGGCAACAGATTGCGACAACACACCGAATCCGGTGTCAACCTCCTCCCAGCGTCCACGAAGGTCACGGTCATACAACTCTCGCACGCTGATGATGAATCGAGGCATCATAGGGCATATGACCACGAGAGACAGTAGCCACGAGAAGAGCAGCGGAATGCTGTTTTGTGTGAGGTCGGTGATCACATTATGCACATTGAAGAGCGTGTTCCTAGCAGTTCGAAAGAAAATAACCGAGGGGTCAGTTGTTCGGCAAGCACTCGAGAGTAGGATGTATGGGGGAATGTAATCATGACGAACGAGAGTGTGGAAAAACGAGACGCACACAAGGAAGTAACTAATTCCATCTCTGGCGAGTCGATGCATGTACCGATTAGGTTGCCACTGCTTGGTTGCTTTGTACATCTCGACCGACTGCTTGCAGGTTTGGATAACAGCAAGAACCAAAAGCATAGCACTGAGAATAAATCGCGAGACTCTGATATACGTGAAAGTCTTGAGTGGAAAGTTGGGGACACCAATGCAATACGAGACATTCATAAATTGAACAATTGTGACTGGAGTAAAGGGTGCAAGGAAACAAAGGGCCACCTTCATGAGACGTAGTGACACATCCAGTATAGCTCGGGACGTACCAGAGATGTGGGTGCTGGGATTGTAGTAAATTCCTGTATAAGCAGCGGAAGAAATAACCTGTGGCACGTAGATGGACAAGAGGGCCCAAAGAATCCATTTGGGTCGATTCCACATTGCATACACACGCAGGATCATTACGACTGTAGGAATCGTGGTCAAGGGAAGGGAATTAGCGGGTACAGTAACTCACAATCAGCAGCACCAATAAATATTTCAAACGCCCAGAGATATACCACCATTAGTATGGAGCCTTTGGAATATCCATGTCTCGTGGGGATAGTGTTGCAGGCAATAAACGAATCTGCTTACATCTATGCAACTGTTATCAATATGATTTTCAATTGCAATTTAGATGCATACGTCTAGACAGAAGACCGTCATCAGCGACAGACAAGTTGCGAAGCAGAAAAACTGACGCTGACGGGGCCAGGGATCAAGGTAGTACCAACTGCAAACACGTCTAATCAGCTCAATCGACCTCCAATACAATTCTGAACATACAGAACCCATAAAGACTTGATCATCGATCAACCATTAGCTCTATAAGTTTCTATGCATCATAACAACAGCCGACGTACATAGCGAAACAAAGTCCGAAATAACGAACCTACAGACCTATGAATTTAGAATGTGCAATTGGGTTTCCTGAAATTTGACACGCACCATAACAAACAATGTAGAGACCCGGGTCCAAGGCTTGCGCTGTGAGATCGTGAGAGACCTACCTTGCTCGATAATGGTTGCTTCCTTACCCATACATAGTCTACCTTTGAATACTGTCAGCCCACAGATATGATGCACAGTGAAATAACATGCCTCTCTCGTAAGGGTGAGGACTGCAGTGGTGGGGTTGCAGTGGTCACTTCGGTGTGAAAAAAATAGCGTGTGCACTGACAGCATCACTCACAATAATCGTACACAACAGCAACAACGAGAGTAACTGCGCAGGTCTATAAGATCAATCCTTGACGGAAGGTATGAGCGAGCGCACGGGATACATAGTCATTCAACCGGATAAGCTCCAAAATGGCCTGTAGGTCAGAGGACATGGGAATAATTCAGAGTCGAAGAGAGGGAGGTTTTCCAGTGATTCAGTGATGAGTTCCCGGGCTACTGGCAGCTATATATCCCAAGTTTCGAACATGTTTGATCCTTGGACGTTTGACAGGTTTACATGTGATGTCCCCCAGGAGACGCCTGGATAGTGTTGCCGCGGGGGGGGTGTGTTGCCGTCGAAGCGAATTAGCTTCGAGGTTCGTTGGTTGACTAACGAATATGATGATTCGGAGTAGAATAATTTGAGCGGTAGACTCCTAAATTACAACTTTCTAATTGGTTGGGCAGACGGACCGTATTCAGCGTCGCTTGCCCTCGACACGACGAACTGACCCGAATTTGGCGCTTCGTTTCAGTTCTCTTCGCCTCGCGGCAACACTAGCTCACCCGAGCTGACCAAGCTGTTGGCGACGAGTGCGACCCCCGGACACCGAGCGCCGGGGTTGAAGTGCTCAGTCCGGACTACGCTGAGGCCTCGCAGGCCCTTCCTGCCAGGATGGAGGGTGCTCCTCGATCCCTCCTGAAAAACCTCAGTCTCGTCCTTGGCGGTTTACGGTCTCCTCGTCAAGCTAGTAGGGGGCTATTTCGCGTGAGCCCACTGTGGGAGAGGATGGCTTCGCCAAAGGCTTTGGTAGTTGATGGCGAGGCACAGGTGTGGGCGATTGCACGTGAAGCGCTGAGATGAGACGGGGGATGTTTCGACCCATTGCGAGTTGGGAGAGGAGACGTGGCTGCGGAAGAGGTCCACCCACCAGTCGACTGACTTCTTAGTAATACAATCTTACTTGATGCCGAATATTGACGTTCAAGGCATATCCCACCATGGCCAGTGCGATAAACTAGCAAGCGAATACGAGACGGAGAGTACACTGGAGGCACATGCGAAAAGCAAGCACATTGAGCTCAGGAGGCAAGACGTATACATAGATAAAATAGACATCCGATTCACCATTCAAAGTACGATGATTCTCTATGGTTCACCATTGCACCAGCGCTAGTGCTCGACCTTGGTTGCTACCCAAAATCCTCAGTCAAACCTGACGCGTATTGTCAACGTCGCCCAACGGCTCGAGTCGAATCGCCTCCGATCCGTTCGCGTCTCCTTCTACGACCTGATCCTGTCCCGGGGTGACAACTGCGAATGTAATCGCAGACACGGCGGCATCTTCACTGGCAATGTGTTGCGACAACACACCGAATCTGCTGTCAATCCCCTCCCAGCTCCTACGAAGGTCACGGTCGTGCAGCTCTCGCACGCTGATGATGAACCGCGGCATCATAGGGCATATGGTTACCAAAGACAGCAACCACAAGACGAGCAGCGAAGTGCCGTAGTGTGAGGACTCGGCCTGGACTATATTGATTACCCCGTACAGCATATTTCTAGCAATTAAAAAAAATAACTGAGTGGTTAGTTGTTGGGAAAGCACTCGAGAGTAGGATGTATGGGGGAATGTAATCGTGACGAACAAGAGAGAGTAGAAAAGCGAGACGCACACAAAGAAATATACAACTCCATCTCTAACGAGGTGATGCATATACCGATTAGGCTGCCACTGTTTGGTTTCTTTGTACATCTCGACCGACTGCTTGCAGGTTTGGATAACAGCAAGAACCAAAAGAATAGCACTGAGAATGAATCGTGGGATTGTGAAATACGTGAGAGCCGTGGGTGGAGCGAGGGAGGTATTGCAATACGAGAAATTCATAAGTTGAACAACTGTGACTGGAGAAAAGAGTGCAAGGTGATGAAGGGTCACATTCGTGAGATAGAGGAATGCATGCAGTTTGGCTCGAGGCATACCGGAGACGTAGGTACTGGGATTTCTGTATATGCCTATTAAAATGATGGAAGAAGCAACCTGTATCACGTAGATGAACAGGAGAACCCAAAGAATTCTTTTGGATCGATTCCACATTGCATACACTCGCAGGATCATAACCACTGTGATTGAAACCATAGTCAGAGGTCAGGAACTAGGGGGTACAGCAACTTACAGTCAGCAGCATTATAAAATATCTGAAACGCCCAGATGGATACCATCAATAGTATGGTGCCTTTGGAATATCCATGTCTCACACTGATAGTGTCACAGGCAATAAATGAATCTGCTTACATCTATGCAACTGTTATCAATACAGGTTTCAATTGCAATTTAGATGCATACGTCTAGACAGAAGATCATCATCAACGATAGACAAGGCGCGAAGCAGAAAGACTGACTCTGACGGGGCCAGGGAGAAAGGTAGTACCAACTGCAAACATATCTGATCAGCTCAATCGACCTCCAATATAATTCTGAACATACAGAACGCATAAAGACTTGATCACGGATCAACCGTTAGCTATATAATTTTGTATGCATTATAGCAACAATCGACGCACATTGTGGAACAAAGCCCGAAATAACGAACCTACAGAACCGTGAATTTAGAATGTACAATGAGGTTCCCTGGACGTTTACACGCACCAGAACAAAGATTGTAGAGACCCGGGACCAGGGTGTGAGCTGTAAGACTGTCAGGGACCTAGCTCGCTCAATAATTGTTGGTTCCTTACCCATACATAGTCTACCTTTGAATATTGTCAGCCCACAGATAGGATGCAGAGTGAAAGAACATACCTCTCTCGAAAGGGTGAGGACTGCAGTGGTGGGATTGCAATGGTCACTTCAGCGCGAAAAGGATAGCGTGTGCACTGTCAGCATCACTCACAATAATCGTACACAACAGCAGTGTGGAGAGCAGCTGCGCTGGTCTATAAGATTAATCATTGATGGAAGGTATGAGAGAGCGCACTGGATATATAATTAGACGTCTGGAGAAGCTCCAAAGCAGACTGCAGATCAGAGGACATGAGAAAGATTCAGAGTCGAAGAGAGGGATGTTTTCTACTTATATTACCTATCCGGTGTATTGAATATTTGCTTCGGGACAAGGTTAGAACAGCGAGCGATGTATGATCCGATCCTTTCTTTTTTTTTGGAATTCATTTCTGTCCCTTGATCGAACGCCCGTGGTTTTCATTTAGGATCGCAAAAAACCTTGACACTTAGAGTTGGTCTATCATTCAGGTCAACAACACATTCCTGTTATTCGTTATCAAAAAAACGTGACCGCACGTCTTTCGTCGCTTGCCATTTAACACTGAACTTAATCGATCGGCCATAATCATCGAGGTGGGCGTCGTGGCGTTGAGTGGGCCAGCTAGTCACGGACGAGCAATTTTTCAACCGGCTCAATTCTGTCTGACGCTGTGTATCTCGTCATCTCTCGGTCCGAGCTCGGCTGTTTCGGCGTCCAGCCCGCCCACACAGCTCACTCTCGCCGACAGGTTTGGGGTCCAGTTCCGGGCCGGGAAAGCTTTCAGCTTTTTGCCCAACGCCTCCATACTCATCCAACATTATATCTGTACATACTCATCTAGCCTCCTCTCCACGTCCTTCATTTGGACGAGCTAAGTAGCCGCAACGCATAGATCATATAACAGTGCAGTGATTGAGTCACGTGATAACCAGCCATTCAAACCTTCCAATTTTATCGATCACAATAGCTGTTCGTTTCCCCTTCGCGTTCCATGGCATACTCGAACTCAACCTGATGGAAATTACAGAAGAAAACCTTGATTCAAACTCGTGGTCATTTTGAGCACTCTCGTCACCTGGTATACTGGTGTCCGATCGTGAGTATCAAGCATTTCTAGCTTCTCTGGGGTCACATACCCAGGAAATAAAAGTTTTGTCATGGTCATCATTTGCTACCTTATGCGCCTAATTTTCCAGTTCCCTCCAATCGCCATACCACCGAATTTTGTTCTCGACCAGCGACGGCGCTCATCTCCCATAAAATAGCGCAACACCTCCTTGTCCAAACGAACCCAATCCCACCACACACAAAGTTCTACGTCACCAACGTGTACGAACGTGGTGCCCAAAACGTCTGGGCCAAGCATGGATCCAATTTATCTACAACGGACTCACACGGTTCCGCGCACAGAACCTGCCGCTCAAGGTTTTCCCGGTTCGACTTTGCTAACGATTTGGGACGCTGTGCTCGGTGCCCCATCTGTGCTATCAAGCGTTTGGATGTACGAACATGACCTTTTGCGTCATCATTTGTTACATCCTAGGCTGAGTAGCGCTTTATCGCCTCTGCATCGGGTCCGAGGATTGGAGTCCATCACGCTCGGCCGTATCATGCGTCGCTCGAAGCGGGCCCATCGTATCATGGCTGATGATATCGATGAATCCCTAAAGCAGATTATTTTGTTCTCTTCCGTTTGCCATTGAACATTACTTTCAGTTATAGATAAACGTACCCGCCAATAACATGTCTGAAACCCGCTCTTCGATCCCCGATAGCTGGTAGTGTATCTCCTACGTTGTATTGGGAGATAAATGATACATTGAGCTCAAAAGACGAGGCACATGCACAGGCAGAGTAAATATTCGGGTCACCATTCAGAGGGACCACTATTCATCAATGCCCCGGCGCTGGTGCTCGTCCCCCGATTTCTACCCAAAAATCCCTGCTCAAACCTGACTTGCATCATCCCCCAACGTTTCGAGTCGGGTTGTCTCCGATTGGTTTGTGTCCGCTTCCACGGCCGATCCTGATCTTGATCCGGGACGACATGCATGAATGCAATCGCAGACACGGCGGCACCCCCACCAGCAATGTGTTGTGACAACACTCCGAATCCGGCGTTAACCCCCTACCAGCGTCCACGAGGGTCACGGTCATACAGCCCTCGCACGCTGATGACGAAGCGGGGCATCATGGGGCATACAGTCATCAAAGAAAACAGTGTTTGCTGTAGACACGTTGCCGAACACATAGAAACGCACGATCCTGAAAATCCAAGGGAAAATAATCTCAGTGGTTAGTTTTTCTGCAAATACTCGAGAGCGAGAATGTGGTCGTGAGGATTGAAAACGAGAGAGAGGCAGAAAGCGAGACGTACACGAGGAAGCACAGAATCCCATCGCTCACGAATTGTTTTATGTAGCGATTAGGTTTCCACTGCTTGGTCGCCTTGTACATTCGAACCGACTGCCTCCGGGTTTGGATGACAGCGAGAACCAAAAGTATGGCAGCGAAAACGAATCGCGGGATTTTACCATAGTCAAGCTTGGGTGAGATTGCTAATCCGGAAACTGCAAACGGAAAAATCGAGTCGAACCGCCACGTCTAAGGAAGAGGGCAGCAGGGGATAAATCACACTTGCGTGAGATTACAGTGATACATGGTGCTCAGTTCGTGACATACATGAGACCCAGGTCCAGGTTTTGCACTGCAGGACCATCATGGACCTCCTTCAAGTCTTTCTCGATAATTGTTGCTTCCTCACCCATACATAATCGATCTTCGAATATTGTCAGCTAGCAGATTAGATGTGAAAGGCACAATAACATACCTCTGACGGTGAGGACTGAAGTAGAAGCATTGACCCAGTGCACCTCACGACCTCTGTACAGACGGCGCAATTGATCACGTCACTCTGGCCCTCATTGCAGAAGCGTCGCGGAAATAAGTGGCGCCGTGCGTAGTACACACCCTGCTCGTCCAAGACACTCCACTCCCCCTGAAACGATATGGTCAGAGTGACGTGCGGATACAGGATCGGGTCTGAATTCGAACACCTAAAATCTGGCTCCCCGATGACGCCATGCCAAAGGCGGGCGCTGTTTCTCCCCCTCTAGACGTGCTTATGATCAGTTCGTACATCTTGCTTTGAGTGCCCGGATGCCGCCACACGGTGGTATCTCGCTGCCAAGGGAAAGTGCTACCTCTGACAACCATGAATTGCCCGATTCGTGGACATCGCGGGCGAGCATAGAGTGCTTTTCCGAGTACATCAGAGGATGAGAAAGATGTACCAAAGAGAGAAAACGTGAATTTATTCGTATCGTGCAGCATGGAGTGCGTCGGAAGATGGCTGGGGGTTGCCAACGACATGCATAATGAATGCTTCTGGGATTTGGTCACCGTTTCAGTTGAAACATTATTTAGGAACCAACACGTACCCCGGATGATCATTTTCAGCTCTGTGCTGTGTTCAGTTCCTGGAAATTCGATCAAACAAAATAGTGAGATAAAATGCGCCCACAAATGAAAGAAACACTTCATTGTAACGGCGTTCATCCTTCGAAATGGTAGGAATCTGTACGTACATTGTTCAACTCAACACATAATGCATATATGCATATGGTTCACATTTGAGCCGCGTTCGATGCACCATAGTGCACCAGGCAGGGTGACGGTAGACGCAAGCGGTGCGAGTATCGATGCGATGTAATGTATAGCTTGCACACAGGGATCTGTCGTTGCGCATACAATTATCACATGCTATGGTAGGATGAGCAGGTTACGGTCAAACCGACGCTGAAAACCAACGTTCACCCAATTATTGGTGTCCGCAACCTAAAGTGATGGGGCATGAACAATATCAATCCTAGCCTCGTGTATGTGAACTGACAACCCGAAATGCTGCAATGAATTCAGTAGATACACGCCGATCTCGCAAGCCGTGTCACTGTCAGCTCCCGATTGAGAAACATCAGATGGATAGACGACTCGCACAACATCAGTGACCCGAATGTAAATGTGCTGGAAGGTGTTGTGAATGGAGTAACTCGGCCATTGAAGGTACCAAAGACAAATCTATCGATTCCTTTTTAGATAACGGTCGACTGTACCGCCGAGTCGTCAATTCACACGAAAGAAAGAAGCTCGAGACACCGGAGGAGGTAATCCAGGGGAGACGGTTGAAATCTCGGGCGGGGATAGCCAGAAGGGTAAGTCGGAAGCATGGATGAAAGGATGGGACAGAAATGGCGTGGCAACGCGTTAGAGATGTCGCAACGTTAAAAAAACGTTGAGCTCAGAATAGAAAACATATTATATACAGTTGATATGCTCATAATGCATAGGGTCATAACGCATAAACCCTACACTCAGGGTGACCCAAACCTTGACTAAACCTAGTCTCGCTTAATGGTCATTAGGAACCGTTGTCGCGCATTACGAGCATATCAACTGTATACATAAAATAGATGTTCGAGAGTCGAGACGCCATTCAGACTCGGAGTGCCTTTATTTATCCATTCCCCAGTCACCTAGAACTCGCCCCCGTCGTCTACCCAATCGAATCCTCGTTCAAGTATAACGTGTATTATGTAATTTATCTCCCAACCTTTCGAGCCGAGCCGCCTCGCCGATTCGTTCGTGTCCCGTCACGGTTCCACGACCTGATCCCGCTCCGCTCCGAGATCCGCGAATGCAATCGCAGACATGGTTCCGTTTTGACTGGAAATGGCATGCGACAATACGCCGAACCCGGTGTCAATTTCCTCCCGGCGTCCACGAAGGTCACGGTCATACAGCTCTCGCACGCTGATGATGAACCGCGGCATCGTAGGGCATATGGTTACCAAAGACAGCAACCACAAGATGAGCAGAAAAGTGGGGTTTGGCGAGGACTCGGCGTTGACTAGAGCATTCACATTGTAGAGTATATTTCTAGCAGTTCAGAAGAAAATCACCGAGTGGTTAGTTGTCGGGCAATCACTCGAGAGTAGGACATATGTAATCGTGACGAACGAGAGTGTGTGGAAAAGTGAGACGCACATAAAGAAGTAAACAACTCCATCTCGGACGAGTCGACGCATATACCGATTAGGTTGCCACTGCTTGGTTGCCCTGTACATCCCGACCGACTGCTTGCAGGTCCGGACAACAGCGAGAAACAAAAGCGTAGCACTGAGAGTAAATCGAGGGATTTTGGAATACGTGAAGGTGTTGGAGGAAGTGCTGTTGAGGAAAGTGCAAAAAGAGAAATCGGCGAGTTGAACAACTGTCACTGGAGAAGGGGGTGGAAAGTAACGAAGGGCCATCTTCATGAGATGCAGTGACACATCCAGTATAGCTCGGGACGTACCAAAGTTGTAGGTGCTGGCTTTGTCGAAGATTCCTGTAAAAACAAGGGAACAAATCACCTGTGGCACGTAGATGAACAGGAGGACCCAAAGAATCCATTTGGATCGATGCCACATTGCATACACACGCATGATCATTACGACTGTAGTGGGAATCATGGTCAAGGGAAGAAAATTAGCAGGTACAATAACTTACAGTCAGCAGCATTATAAAATATTGCAAAGGCCCAGACAAGTACGATCATTGTTATGGTGCCTTGCAATATTCATGTCTCGTGCGGATGGTGTCGCAGGCAATAAATGAAACTGCTTACATCTATGCAACTGTTATCAATATAGTTTTTGGTTGCAGTTTAAATGCATACATCTAGACAGAAGACCGTCATCAACGACAGACAAGGCGCGATGTAAACAAACTGACTCTCACGGGGCCAGGGAGAAAGGTAGTACCAACTGCAAATATATTTGATCAGCTCAATCGACCCCCCCAATACAATTTTGAACATACAGAACCCAGTAAGACTTGATCATCGATCAACCATTAACTGAATAATTTTGTATGCATCATAGCAACAATCGACGCACATGGTGGAACAAAGCCCGAAATAACGAACCTACAGAACTGTGAATCCAGAATGTGCAATGGGGTTCCATGAACTTTCACACGCACCAGAATAAACGTTGTAGAGACCCGGGTCCAGGGTCTGAGCTGTAAGACTGTCAGGGACCTACGTTGCTCGATAATCGTTGCTGCCTTACCCATATATAGTCTACCTTTGAATATCGTCAGCCCACAGATAGGATGCAGAGTGAAAGCACATGCCTCTCTCGAAAAGGTGAGGACTACAGTGATAAGGTTGCAACACCCAGTTCAGCGTGAAAAGAATAGCGTGTGCATTGTCGGCATCACTCACGATAATCGTACACAACAGCCGTGACGAGAGCAACTGCGCTGATGTATAAGATAATCATTGACGGAAGGTATGAACGAGCGCACGGGATAGATAGTCATTGATCTGGAGAAGCTCCAAAGAAGACTGCAGGTCAGAGGACATGACAAAGATTCAGAGTCAATCAGAGGGAAGTTTTTCGGTGATTCAATGATGAGTTCCGCAGGGAGTTAGTTATACTTATATCACCTATCCGGTGTATTGAATATTTGCCTCGAGCCAAATTTAGAACGACGAGCGATGTATGATTCCGGCCCATGATCTATGCTGATCTTGATTTGATGATGGTGCGATTATTTCGTCGTAGAATTCCTCTGGGGTAATAGCCTGGCAACTAAATCATTTGGTGATGATGAGAACAGCAACGCCTCACCGCCGATATTATCAAAGTACTCACCCCCCCATCTGAACGTGCCGCCGAGAACTGCCCGGGCAGGCAAGTTGGGAACGGACAGATTCGGCGGGGGAGATGAAGGGCCCGGTGGCGACGCGCAACTGTCAAACTCCGAGTCGGAGCGTTCTCACTTCCGCGCAGATAACAAAGTCGTTGTGTATACAGCACAGCATGTTTACGTTCAAACGATTTAATTGTGGTTTTTATTTAGGATCATGCTGATATCCTATGACCCAGTGCGATGCGCCGGAAGCAAGAAGCCTTGAAGTTGTAGCACCACAAATGCCAACCCATGATCTCAACTCGATGGCATATCGAGCAATTCTCAGGTTGATCCAGGCCAGCCTACCGGTGATGGCGCGAATCGGCAGTGCGTCCCCACCAATGTTAAAAAGCTCACTCTCATCTAAGGACACCTTCTCCTGGGTGGGAAGGTGCGGAAGTGATGCGGAGAATGTCACTTGCCATTCTGCCATTGGAGGGCGATGCATTGATGCGAACTGCGATCATATCAAGTACGTATGTTGTGGCATTGTGCGTGATTGCACTCATCAACTCACACCTTTGCTGATCCAGTGCACATCACGACCGCCTCTTCTATCGCAGGGACGGCATGATGGATCCCGCGCTCGTTAGTGAAACCATATTGTGCGTAGTACACACCGTCCGAGTTGTTTGCTTGGACATAGTGTTCATGCAAATGCCTCACTTTTCTGCAGTCGAGCTGAGCGAATGTCTCGTCAGACGGCTTAGAAATTATAATTCCCCAGCGTGGGACTTGTGACATTTTCCCTGACACCCTGCGTATAAGAAGATGAATGCAAAGAGGAATTGCTGGAACTAACAAGGGTGAAACACGATGGCGGAATCGGGGACTACGACACCTATGGGGGGGGATCGAAGAGCAAGTCTGTGCTAAACATGACGCGCGTCGTCTGACAGGTAAAACAGGGTACGTTGACTTATCCACGCCATCGCAAATCTTGGCAAAGTTGGCAATGGCGAGCCGTTGTAGATGGATTGGATCCACCATGCTTACACCCAGGCGATATTCGTAGCACGGGCGTACACATCGGTAACGAAAAGCTTCTTGGCGCTCGTGGACAGTTGGAGAGCAGGGTCATCCCATCCGAGGAGGTCTTGGGCTGCTTTCGGGAGATGATTGCCGTCAAACAGGAATAAGACGCAGTGCCACGTCCGAGGAGTTGAGAGCGCGTATTGTGATCGGACAACGCTGGAACACAAGGTACACGAGCCAGCGAGGATGATGTGTATAGAGAGGAGACAAACGAGTGATACGCACAAAAGCAGACAGGATGTGAGGTATTGAGAGCGCTGGAAAACGAGGAAAAGCCCAACCACGAGCCGAGTTGAATGATGCATGTCCTCCGCGACTTTCATCACTGTCATGCCTATACATAACGCGAAAAAGGAATGAATTCTCGCACAATGAATGGTCTGTGATGCGGGAATGAAATTAGACATCATTGGCTCGAGAGTCGAAACGATCAAAACGACGACGAAAAACGGCAAATGCAACGTCCGTGTCACGTGATGCCCCGAGATGGCTTTCATCAAGTCCCGCCTCGGACTAGACGTGCACTGTTCGTGTCGCAGCGTTCACGACGTGCTAACCCAGCGAACAACGATGTTTGTATCGGCGACGGAGGACGAAAACACATGATGCTTTCCGTCGTCCGAACATTTTCCATTCCTCGTCACGTGGCCCATTTCTGTTGACCATTTTCCTGTCGAGTTAGAATGCGACCTCCTCGACGCCGTTCCAAGCGGCTGACCCTTACATCCACGTTTCCTCCCCATCTGTGCATTGCCCGCTGAATCTGTTTGTTTTCAAATCGCATGCGCGTGCAAGTTTGTCCAAGACTCAACCATCTCCACGGCTCCGTCTGGCGTCCTGGGTATTTCTATATCGAGCAAATGGACGACTTGGGAGGTACGGTCGATCGCTATTCAAGAAAGTGGAGGTTGTTGCGCGAGAAGTCAATGGATTTATTTGCGGCGCCCTCGATGATGGGGTTTTTCCCTTCACAACGACTTCCCGTTCCATTCGCACTTGGGTTAGGCATGAATTTATGTTTACCTGACCTGCAGAAGCGGGGCAGGATCGGGAATCCGGGTCTCGCTCCCCCTCGCGTGAAGGTCCTCTTTGACAGATAACCAAGCTGGGAAAATGCACCCTCTCTCTTCGCTGGCATTGCTCGCCCGTTGTTCATCTATCCAGCTGGGTTCCCTCAGCCGTGTGGCCATCCATGGCATGGCTTCCGAGGTTAATATGTATGCTGGTGATGTCACTACCGTATTTCGTGTTTTCAGGTAAGGTGCGCGGGTCAGGCCTGAGGAGGGCTGTGGACACCGACTTGGCTAGAGGATTGTGGGACATATCTCCCTCTTTCATATTATATGCAATCTATACAGTTGCATTGCTTCGACACCGCGCCCCCACGTGTATCATTTACCTTCCCTGACGGGGTATGGCTCTGCGGAACACGGCTCAGTTGTCCATATGCACGTGTGCTTTCTGTTCTGTTCTGAACGGCGTATACACAGATGGTTCGAAGGGAAGCAGAACATAGGTATTGTTGTAACACAGTGTCTCTTCTATTGGTTGGTGCGTTTGGCCCCATAGATTGGTTCAATCAACCACTCGATGAGTATATGCCGGAAGGGGCCATAAATTCCGCTTTTCCCACCTGCACTGGTCTGTTGCGCCTCTGCTTTGGCGCGCAGTGCCCATCATTTTTCAGACAATCAATGGCTTTCATTCCATGTCGTCGGGAAATTCAGGGACCGCTAAACTGTATGAATACGATTTTTTCTTTCTCTTTTAGGACACCCTTCTCGTCCTCCCCCATCGTATTCAAAAAAGCGCCTCGTGCCCGTTCCCTGACGTCCGCTAACAGAACAATCAGAGGTGGGACCCTGCCTGAGTAGCTGGGTACTACCCTATGACGACATCGAGGTACCCCATCAAAAGGGGGGATAAACAGGCTCGCCTTGGTGTCAGCATCAGTTAAATTTACTTTACAGGTTCAAGGTCAGACCCGATCCTGTAACCACACGTTATTCAAGACTCCGTCCCAGACTCAGCCTCCGACCCTATCACTGGAGGGGATGGAGAGCGCAGTCGAGGACGTCTTTGGTGAGAAGGGTTGTACTATGCGCGGCGCGAGGAGGGTGGCCACGGTATGCATTGAGTCGGAAAGGTGAGGATTTCATAAGTGCGACCACAGCGTACGTATTTGGGGGCGTTCACTGCTCAGTACCCTAAATATAGGAGGTGACTGATGGGAAGAGGGACGTGGGAGAGGATAACTCCGCCCAAGGCTTTGACTGGTAACTGCGCTTGCTTTTCGTTTCATTTTTTTTAGTAAGACCCTGAATTTTCCTTTTTTCGCCAGCCTACTATCAAGCGACAACGTTACAATGCACCTTGCAGACTCAAATGGATGTTCTAGTTTCAGTACGTACTATCCGGCCCTGGAATGTACTCGCTAGCTGCATAAGGGTCACCAGAGCTAGTCTGACTACCTCCTGAATGCGAATTACGATCGAAACCTTTTACCGTATACTGTCCTGTGCTACTGATACGTAAAGGCTTTTTTTGTGTATGGCAATGAAGATACTCCTCCACCCGCCTTCAAGTTTCAAGTTCTGTCGTCAGCCTGCCTGCATTCAATCGCATATTTGTCGAATTTTCGAGGATCTCAGATCGTTCGTCGTTCCAACCTTGTCTCGAAGCAAATAGTCAATACATCAGATAGGCGATATAACAGCCAGGAGAATTCATCACTGAAACGCTGGAAAACCTCCCTCTCTTCAACTCTGAATCTTTTCCATGCCCTCTGACCTGCAGTCTGCTTTGGAGTTTATCCAGATCAATAACTATCTATCCCGTGTGCTCGTTCATACCTTCTGTCAATGATTAATCTTATAGACCAGCGCAGTTGTTATCGTCACTGCTGTTGTATACGATTATTGTGAGTGATGCTTGTGCACACGCTATCCTTTTCACGCTGAAGTGAGCATTGCGATCCCACCACCGTAGTCCTCACCCTTTCGAGAGAGGCATGTTATTACACTCTGTGCATCATTTCTGTGCGCTGACAATATTCAAAGGTAGACTATATATGGGTAAGGAACCAACAATTATCGAGCGAGCTAGGTCCCTGACAGTCTCACAGTGCAGGCCCTGGACCCGGGTCTCAACGAATTTTGTTCTGGTGCGTGTGAAATTCCAGGGAACCCCATTGTACATTTTGAATTCACAGGTCTGTAGGTTCGGTATTTCGGTCTTTATTCTGTTATGTATGTCGATTGTTCCTATGATGAATAGAAGATTATATAGCTAACGGTTGATCCGTGATCAAGTTCTTATGCGTTCGGTATGTTCAGAATTGTATTGGAGGTCGATTGAGCTGATCAGATATACTTGCAGTGGGTACTTCCTTTCTTCCTGGCCCCATAACAGTCAGTTTTTCTGCTTCGCACCTTGTCTGTCGTTGATTTGAAGGTCTTCTGTGTAGACGTATGCATCTAAATTGCCACTGAAATTTGTATTGATAACAATTGCATAGATGTAAGTGGATTCGTTTATTACTTGCCACTGTCAGTATGAGAGATGAATACTCCAAAGGTACCATACTAATTGTGGTATTTTTCTGGGGGTTCGAAATATTTTATAATGCTGCTGACTGTAAGTCACTGCACCCTCGCTGATTCCTGACCTCCGACTGCGGTTTTAATCACAGTGGTTATGGTCCTGCGGGTGTATGCAATGTGGAATCGATCCAAATGGATTCTTTGGGTCCTGCTGTTCATCTACGTGCCACAGGTGATTTGTGCCGTTGTTTATACAGGCATTTACTACAATCCCAGCACCTACAAATTTAGTACGTCCCGAGCTTTACTGCATGTGTCACTGCATCTCACGATGGTGGCCCTTCGTTAATTTCTCCAGTGACAGTTGCTCAACTCGCCGATTTCACTTTTTGCCCTTTCCTCGACAATACTTCCTCCAAGGCGACTTTCACGTATTTCAGAATCCCGCGATTTATCCTCTGTGCCACGCTTGTAGTTCTCGCTGTTATGCAAACCTGCAAACAGTCAGTCGAGATGTACAAAGCAACCAAGCGGTGGCAGCCTAATCGGTACATGCATCAACTCGTCAGTGATGGAATTGTTTACTTCTTCGTGTGCGTCTCGCTTTTCCACACGCTCTCGTTCGTCATGATTACATTTCCCCGTACATGCTACTCTCGAGTGCTTGCCCGTCGACTAACCACTCAGTTTCTTTCTTTTGAACTACCAGAAATACGCTCTTCAATGTGATTAATGTACTCAACATCGAGTCATCACAAAACAGCGTTGGGCTACTCTTCTGGACCTTGCTGTCTTGCGTAACCATATTCCCTATGATGCCGCGGTTCATCATCAGCGTGCGAGAGCTGTATGACCGTGACCTTCGTAGGAGCTGGGAGGGTGTTGACACCGGATTCGGTGTGTTGTCGCAGCCCGTTGCCGGTGAAGATGCTACCGTGTCTGCGATCACATTCGTAGATGTCACCCCGGGACAGGGTCAGGTCGTGCAAGGGGACACAAACGAATCAGAGGCGATTCGACTCGAACCGTTGGGAAACATTGACAATACGCGCCAGGTTTAAACGAGAATTTTGGGTAGAAACCCGGGACGAGCAATAGCGCTGGTGGAATGGTAAATCGTAGGGAATCGGAATGGTGGTACTTTGGATGGTGAATCGGATATGTATTGCACGTATGCGTATGCATCGTCTTGTGAGCTCAATGTGCATACTGATCGGATACGTTTCCAGTGCACTCTCCGTCTTGTATTCGCTTCCTAGGTTATCGCACGTGAATAATGTCTGGAATGTCGATATTGGGCGTCTACCAAGGTCATATTTGTAGTCAACTTATGCGTGGGCCTGTGATATGGCAAGCCGAAAGAAACAAATGGCGGGGTGCTTGTCCACCAGAATAAAGATTGTGGAGGTCCAGGGTTTGCGCTGTGACACCGTCATGGGCATACATCTATAATCGTCGCTTCCTTCCCCATACATAACCGAACTTCAATCAATAGATAAGATGTGAAAGGCGCAATAACGTACCTCTCTCGAGAAGGTGGGGACCGAAGTGGAGGCATTGCAATGGAAACTGGTGTGTGCGTAAGCATCACTCACGATAATCATATACAACTGCAGTGACGGTAACGAATGTCTTGGTCTGTAAGATTAATCATCGACTGAGGGTATGAGCGACCATAGTACGGGAGACATAGTTACTCAGCTGGAGCAACTCCAAAGCAGACTGTAAGTCGGAGGACATGGCAGGTGCAAGAGAAGCAGTAATACGTGACGGTTTACCTCTGGAATGAATGGATGTTTGAACCCCGGATGTTCGGATATCGTGATCGCACACATCGAATCGTATATTTTGTTTCCTGACCCAGTGCGCCTCACGACCACCGTACAGACGGCGCAATTGATCACGTCACTCTGGCCCTCATTGCGGAAGCGTCGCGGAAATAAGTGTCGCCGTGCGTAGTACAAATCGTCGTCCAAGACGACCGCGAACGCGCTCCACCCACCCTGCAACGATATGGTCAGAGTGACGTGCGGATACAGGATCGGGTCTGAATTCGAACACCTAGAGTCTGGCTCCCCGATGACGCTATGCGGATGCCGCCACACGGTGATATCCCACTGCCCGGGAAAAGTGCTACCTCTGACGACCTGGTTTGCCCGATTCGTGAACATCACGGGCGAGCATAGAGTGCTTTTCTGAGTACACCAGAGGATGAGAAAGCCGTATTAAAGAGAGAAAACGTGAATGTATTCGTATCGTGCAGCATGGAGTGCGGAAGACAGCTGGGGTTGCCAACGACATGTGTAATGAATACTTCTGGGATTTGTTAAACAAAATAGTGAGATACAACACGGCGATAAATGAAAGAGATGCCAACGGTAAGAATATTTACGTACATCGTTCAGATCAACATAGTATACATATATGCATATGTTTTATACTGGACATTTGAGCCGCGTTCGATGCACCATAGTGCACCAGGCAGGGTGACGGTAGACGGAAGCCGTGTGAGTATCGACGCGATGTAATGTATAGCTTGCACCCAGGGATCTATCGTTGCGCATACAATTATCACATGTCATGGTAGGATGAGCAGTTTACGGTCAAAACGACACTGAAAATCAACGTACGCAAAAGTGAGGAAGGACGACGAAATGTAGTGGGGCGACGGGGCTTACTCACCCGTCGGCTCAATCTAACCACCTCGTGCATGTGGACTGACAACCCGAAATGCTGCAATGAATTCAGTAGGTACACGCCGATCTCGCCAGCCGTGTCACTGTCGGCCCCCAACTAAGGAACCCCAGCGAACAATGGGACGAACCAGAGAGCCTGCGCTTGACTGACATGGCTATCTGTCGAAGAGGAACTTTGCAAGAGGGGAACGAGACCTCGATTCACAATGCTCCCCCGTTTGCAGAGGGGCGTCAACAGTAAATTCCCACCCGACCCGAGTGTGAATGGGCCAGAAGCCGTCGTGGGGGGAGTAACTCCGCCATTGAAGGTACCAAAGACAAAGCTATCAGTTCCTCACACAACCACCTATTGTTGTTGGACAACGGTCGGCTGTACCGCCGGGTCGTCAATTCGCACGAAGAAAAACGCTCGAGGTAATCCAGGGGAGACGTTTCAGCCTGCAAGGGCAATTCGTTTGAAACGTCTCCCCTGGATTACCGCAGGCGATTTGGGAACGGACAGATTCGGCGGGGAATGGCTAGAATGGGAAGGAACGACGGATAAAATGGTGGGACAGAAATGGCGTGGCAAGGCGTTGGGGATGTCGCATTCAAGCTCAAACGGAAAATGGCTGGAGGTTGGGGCGGTGTGGACATCATGAAGGATGGAGATCGATGGGTTCGACGAATACTCGCGGACGACGGAAAGCATCGTGTTTTCTTCGTCCGGCGCCGACACTGGCATCGCTGTTCTAGCATGCCGCGAATGCTCAATACCGACCATGCGTCGTCCAGGCTGTACATACCAAATGTTGCCTCGGAAAGAGCCGCTGGTGCCACCACTCACAAGACCTAAAACCCCACGGTGCCCGCGAAGAAGCTCCCTCGAGACATGTCTGTGCAGAGTTGGGAGATACGACGAGACATATGCAGAGCTAACATAACTATCGATCCGAGTCGAAATACAACCATCCTCTAATTTTTCAACGCCCTCCTCGTCCCCGGTCTCAACCCAAACTTATTCTCGTTTAAACCCGACGCGTATTGTCAACGTCTCCCAACGGCTCGAGTCGAATCGCCTCCGATCCGTCCGCCCCCCCTTCCACGACCTGATCCTGTCCCGGGGTGACATCTGCGAATGTGATCGCAGACACGACAGCATCTTCACTGGCAACGGGCTGCGAAAACGCACCGAATCCGGTGTCAACACCCTCCCGGCTCCTACGAAGGTCACGGTCATACAGCTCTCGCACGCTGATGATGAACCGCGGCATCATAGGGCATATGGTTACGAGAGACACAAAGCTCAAGAAGATCACCGAACCGCTGTTTGGTGAGGACTGCGTGTTGACTGAAGTATTCAAATTGTAGAGCGTATTTCTAGCGGTTCAGAAGAAAGAAACTGAGTGGTTAGTTGTTGGGCAAGCACGCGAGGGTAGGATGCATGGGCGAGTGTAATCTACAGGGAGTAGAAAAGCGAGACGCACACAACGAAGTAAACAACTCCATCTCTGACCAGTTGATGCATGTATCGATTAGGTTGCCACTGCTTGGTTGCTTTGTACATCTCGACCGACTGCTTGCAGGTTTGCATAACAGCGAGTACCAAAAGCGTAGCACTGAGAATAAAACGCGGGATTCTGAAATACGCGAGAGTCTTGGATGGAGCGTTGACGAAGGTATTGCAATACGAGACATTGATAAGTTGAACAACTGTGACTGGAGAAATGGGTGGAAGATAACAAAGGGTCACGTTTATGAGACACAGTAACACATCCAGTTTAGCACGGGACGTACCAGAGTTGTAGGTACTGGGATTCTCGTATATGCCCGTATAAACAGAGGAACAGATCACCTGTAGCACGTAGATGAACAGGAGGACCCAAAGAATGCATTTGGATCGGTTCCACATTGCATACACACGTAGGATCATTACGACTGTAGTGGGAATCATGGTCAAGGGAAAGGAATTAGTGGGTACAGTGACTCACAATCAGCAGCATTCATGAATATTTCGAACTCCCAGAGAGTTACCATCATTATTATGGTGCCTTTGGAATATCCATGTCTCGTGCTGATTGTGTCGTAGGCAACAAATCAATCTGCTTACATCTATGCAACTGTTATCAATATAGCTTTCAATTGCAATTTAGATGCATACGTCTAGACAGAAGACCGTCATCAACGACAGACAAGGTGCAAAGCAGAAAAACTGACTTTGACGGGGCCAGGGAGAAAGGTTCTCATAACTGCAAATATATCTGATCAGCCAAATCGACCTCCAATACAATTCCGAACATACAGTACCCATAAAGACTTGACCACGGAGTAACCATTAGTTGTATAATCTTCTATGCTTCATAGCAATAGTCGACGTACATAGTGGACGAAAGACCGACATAACGAACCTACAGAACCGCGGATTTAGAATGTGCAATGTGGTTCCCTGAACTTTCACACGCACCAGAACAAACATTGTAGAGACCCAGGTCCAGGGTTTATGCTGTAAGGCTGTCAGGGACCTACTAATTGCTTGATAATTGTTGGTTCCTTACCCAAACATAGTCCACCTTTGAATATTATTAGCAGACACGCAAATATGATGGCAGTGTGATGTAATAGCATACCTCTCTCGAAAAGGTGAGGACTACAGTGATAGGATTGCAACACCCAGTTCAGCGTGAAAAGCATAGCATGTGCACTGTCAGCATCACTCACAATAATCATACACAACAGCAGTGATGAGAGCAACTGCGCTGGTCTATAAGATTGATCGTCGACGGAAGGTATGAGTAAGCGCACGGGATACATAGTTAGACATCTGGAGAAGCTCCAAAGCAGATTGCGGGTCAGAGGACATGGGAAAGATTCAGAGTCAAACAGAGGGAGATTTTGCAGTGATTCAGCGATCAGTTCAGCTGGCAGTTATATCACCTATCCGGTGTATTGAACATTTGCTTTGAGACAAGTTTAGAACCCCTTTGAATTTCGGAGGAAATGGGTAGCTTGTAAACTTGTCTTCCATGCACCTGAGGTGCCAGCCTGTGAATATTATGAACAGTTATTCGTGTCGGTACTTCTACGTAGTGGGTAACAACAGGCGAGGGCGGTGGCTAGGTGAACGGAACAGCTTACCTTCAAGTGGGAACAGGGCTGGAGACGAGTTGGATCCTGGTCAAGTGTACTATCGGTCGCAGAAAGTCCGCAAAGAGCTTACCCTAAAGTGACACGTAGGACCACCACGTTGCCATATCCATATTCAACTTTGTTCCTCTTTCGACTGTTTGCTACAATAGATACATAGCGAGCGCTGCCAACCTTCAACGATGTGCATATCCTGGCAGTCGTGCACGTCGTCGTCACGGCATCGTCCGTCATGGATTTAAGTTTTGTTACGTTGTCCATACGTGTCTGCAGTGCCACTGAGTCAGTCTGGGGTGGTGTTGCCGCGAAGCAAATCGAAGCGAACCGATGTGTATTTTGAGGGGACTTCGAAAGCGACAAAGTCAAACGAAGTGAACGGCTACACGGGCCGAAAGCCCAGCCAATCAAAATTCACGTCTAGATGTATCGTCAAATGTGCCATTCAGGGTTTGCAATGGACTTGGATGAGAGTGTGTTGTATTCCGTAGCAGTGGAAGTGTTCCGTGACCGGATTACTTACTTTTATTGTAACTCGAGTTGTTGCCAAATTAAATTGTTACTAACTTGAAGCTTTGGGCCTTGGCCCACTGATCTGAGTCGATTTGAGGCTTTCTTCAGTGTTCATCCTTTGAAACCAACAGCATCAATATTAAGATGGACAGGGGTGAGCAGATAAGCGCATAGATTTTCTTTGTACAGTAGCTACTAATCAGTACGAGCATCAGTACACTTCGTTGGCACTTTGCGAAATGAACGAGGTGAGTACTTCGACTCAATTCGGATGTATCGAACTCTCACAAAGTGGCTCACTCTCGAATCGAATCGAATCGAATCGAAATTACCTCGAAGCTACTTTGTCTCGACGGCAACACCAGTCTGGGGCTCGACTCTTTGCTGAGCTCTGATTGGCTGGTTCGTCGACCCGCGTTACCACTCATCTCACACGTGAATCGTCTAACTCGCTGTCGAAGTCACCCCAAAAGACACTTCGATTCGCTTCGCGGCAACACTAATACACGCAGAGGGGGGAAGCCACAACAACGTTGGCGAAAAGCAAAGGAAAAACGGAGCTTGAACGTTAACACGCGTACTAAACTGTCAGTACGATTATGTAAGCTACGTAAAGTTTGGTTTTCAACTTCACACCGTAGTTCCAACCAAGTCTTGAAACGAATACTTTGTACATCGGGTACAAGTATAACTGGCGGGGTAACTCGTGATTGAACCGCTCGCAACCTCACTCTCCTTGATTCTCGCTCATTGTTTCCCACTCAACTGTCATTCCCGACCTATACATTGCGGTTCTTCAACTCGTACCTGCCATGTCCTCCGACTTACAGTCTGCTCTGGAGATTATTCAGATGAATGACTATGTATCCGGTATGGTTGCTTGTACCATCCGTCAAAATTAATCATATAAACTAGTCACGGTGCAGTTGTTATAGTCACTGCTGTGGTATATGATTATCGTGAGCGATACGTGCATAGTACTGTTCATTTTACTCCGAGGTGACCATTGCAATCCTACCACTGCAGTCCTCGTCTTTTCGAGCGAGGTATGTTGCTTCGCGATCCACATCATATTTGTCGGTTGACAATCTTCAAAGATTGACTATATTTGGGTAAGGAAGCAAACAATTGTCGAGGAAGCACCAGGCCCTTGACAACTTTCCCCAGTGCAAGTCCTGGACTTGGGTCTCTACGATCTTTGTTCTGGTGCGTACACAAGCTCAGGGGAATGCATTCCGAGTTGACAGTTTTGCAGGTCCGCTATCTCGGTCTTTCCTGGGCTATGTAGGTCTACCTTTCCTGTAATGCATATGAAACCACACGATTAACGATGAATCCGTGATCAAGCTTTGATGGCCTCGGTATGTTCAGCACTGAATCGCAGGTTATTTGGGCTGATCAGATATATTTGCAGTTGGTAGTACCTTTCTCCCCGGCCCTGTCACAGTCAGCTTTTTTGCTTTGCACTTTGTCTGCCATTAATGCCCTTCTCGTAGATGTATGCATCCAATTTTTTTCGACCGCAAGCAGTATTGATAACAGTTCTATAGGTGTAAGTAGATCGATTTGGCTTCCACTGCACTATTAATATGAGACATGGGATGTTCCAAAGGTACCGTGACATATCTGATAGATCTCTGGGAGCTTGAAATATTTTATAATGCTGCTGATTGTGAGTTTCTGTTCCCCTTGATTCATTTACCCAGACCATGAATTCAATCACAGTCGTAATGCTCCTGCGGGTGTATGCGATGTGGGGTCGATCAAAAGGGCTTCTTTGGGTCCTGCTGTTCATCTATGTGTCACAGGTTATTTGTTCCGTTGTTTTTACAGGCATCTACGACAGTCCCAATATAAACGTCTCAGGTATGTCCCGAGTTAAGCTGCGTGCATCATTGCAATCTCACGGAAATGGTTTTTATCTCCTGCCACCCTTTTTCTCAAGTCACAATCGCACAAATCAGTGGTTTCTCTTTTTGTAATTTCTCTGAAAGCAAAGTACCGTCCGGGATATATTTCTATGCCAGAATCCCCAGATTTCTTCTCGGGGCTACACTTTTGTTTCTCGCTGTTATCCAAACCGTGAGGGAGTCGGTTCAGATGTACAAAGTGACCAAGCAGTGGCAGCCTAATCGATACATGCAACAGCTCATGAGAGATGGTATCCTTTATTTCACTGTGTACGTCTCAATTTACCCCTCTCTTTCTTTCCATCTATCACAATCACCTTCTCCTAATCATCTTACTCTCCAACTAACCACTCTGATTTTCTTCTGAACTGTTAGGAACATGTTTATCCAGATTACTTCTATCGTCGGATACGGGAATACGATAAACACTACGTCGCAGTTGCTCCTGACCATGTTTTCTTACATAACCCTTTGCCCCATGATGCCTCGATTCATCATCAGCGTGCGGGAGCTGTATGACCGCGATCTTCGTGGCCGCTGGCGGGGCATTGACACCGGATTCGGTGTGCTTTCACAACCCGTTACCAGTGAAAACGCGGTTGTGTCTGCGATTGCGTTCGTGGATGTCGCCACGGAGGAGGATCAGGTCGTAGAAGGGGACGCGAACGAACGGGAGGCGATTCAACTCGAATCGTTGGGGAACGCTGTGCACCAGGCTTGAACGAGGAGTTTGGGTAGAAACTTGGGATGGGCACTTGCGTTGGGGCATTGTCGAATGGTGGTACTTTGTACAGTGACTCGGATATCTATTTTGCTTACGCACATACCTCATCTTCTCAGTTCAATGTATCAAATGTTTACCAGCGACGTGTAATGTAGGCCAGATCTTGAGGGTTGCGCGAGGGAGGTTCTCTGCACATGCGATTTTTTTCTGTGCTGAAAACCATTTTAAGGACCTACACAGGCCTTGTGTAGAAATGATCCAGCACGTTCACATTCCTGGAGGAACAACTGGTCTCTGTTGCAACTTGCCTTGACGACTAGTGATTGGAGCATTCATGATCTCCCGAGTGCTCGAGGTCCCTCTGTGAGCTTAGTCCCATGCTAATCTCAACGAAAGCGATGCCAGGATCAGCGACAGACAATGAGAACGCCAGAGTTTCCGTCGTCCGCGAGCATTCTTGCAGACAGTCTCCACGCTTCGTTACCCACTCCCGATGACCACCTTCGGGCGTTCACGATACGGTGGGCTCCTTTCGAGGGATGCCTAATATAGTCGAGCGTCATCAACCCCGATTCTCGGACTAAACACCTAACCCATGAATCGCCACTCACCCTGGGGTCCAAATAAAATAATGCTGCGGGTCATTACAAGATCCAAACGCCGACGTTCCGTTTCCAATGACGCAAGAGGACGTGTTAACAGTTGATGATTAGGACTGCAGACCCTCGGAAATCGTAGCAAAGTTGTCAATGGTGACATTGCGCGGCGAGCTCTGAGGGCGTACTTCAGGCGCTTTTCCGAACACGACGGGGGAGGAGAAAGATGAGAAGGGTGTACCAAAAGACAGAAAAGAAAAGTGCATTCATACGATTTAGCAGTTTCAAACGAAGTCGAGTCTGAAATCACCGCTGGCGTTCCCAGAGCCATCAACTGTCGGAAATATGCAAAACGTTGGTCAGAGGCGCAAAAGATTGGTGAGGGAGTGAAGTGGGAAAATAATGGATGGCTGCGGCTGAAACGTTGGAGACATACAGGTATCCATGGTGATTGTTTCAGCTCTACCATGTGCGCATTCCCTGAAAATCTGATTAAACACGTCGATGAGGACAAACGCGCGCACGAAGAGAAGAAATACTGCGTTGCGGCAGTGCCCATGTTCTTCCCTTGGAAACAGCTGGATGCATCTGTGCGTATATATGCTATGCATATGTTTTATGTATATATTATGATGGAGATTTGAGCCATGTTCCGCAGCGCCATACCCCCCACCTGGGAAGGTGACGATACACGTTAGGGGGCGGGAATGGATGTGATGCAAATCTATAATTGCACAAGAAAGGGATATATGTCGTTGGGCATATGGTCACATGCAGGTTACAGTCAAAACGACGCTGAAAGCCAACTTGCGCGAAAAAGGAGTGGGCGGGGCCTAAGTAGTCTGGTGACCAGACCGTCCAATGAGGCAAGCCGTCGATGGACGGGGCCCACGCACGTGTCCGCTCGGACTACCGCAATCCTCTCATCAAATGTCGGTGCCCACACCCACCTCAAGAGTCAATCCTAGACCCGCGCACCTGACCCGACGACACAGTGCGGTGGTGAATGTAGCACCATACATGCCGACCTAAGTGTTGCAAGCGGGGAGTGAGCCCGCGCTTGACTAGTATGATTATCTGTCGGAAGAGGACCTTTGTGAGAGGCGAGAGCGAGAGCGAAACCCCAGGTGTTCCCCCACTTGTAGAGGCGCGTAAAGAGTGAATTCCCGCCTGACCCAAGGGTAGATACAGTCGAAACGGAGTAACCCCGTCATCGAAGGCCGCACAAACGAATATATCGATTTCGCACGACTACCTCTTGTTCTTGCCTAACGATCCACCGTACCGTAAATTTGACCATTTACTTGACAGAGAGATGCTCGAAGCGCCCGAGGAGGTGATGCAAATGACAGCAGTCAGCGAGCTACTTTGGCATTGAGGGCGTCGCTTTCCCGCTCAAAAGGAAGAGGAAGCGGGTAACGAGAAATGCAAAAGCTGCACGGGGAGCCATCACGTGATGATTGGCCGATGCCAGAGTGACCTGCAGCGCTGTCCACCACCCAGCTCAACGAATCTGCATTTATCGAGCATCTCACGACAGAGGCCCACTGTACCATGGCTCACGAATTGAACAAGGCCTGAACTGGTATCGTGCAGCTAGTTGTCACAGATTTCTTTCTTTTGCGTTGTCTCTGAATCGCTACACAGCCTTTGTTCTCAGCGATAGGTCTAAGTAAATATGCCCTCTTTGACCTACGAGGCGACGAGCACTATCCTTGGTGGAAATGCGCTCACCTGTTTCTATGCAAGGACTGTCAGGGGAAATGTTACGAGCCCCCAGGCCGGGGAATTATAATCTTTAAGTCGCCCGAGGAGAGATTCGCTCAGCTCGGCTTCAGAAAAGTGAGGTATGTACACGGGGAAATAACACGGTTCGTGCTGCACTCCGATCAATATTGTAACTAATAGCGCTACCACAGATTGCCCACACCGATTGTGTATCGCGTCGTCGCGTTCTTGAGCATTTTTTGGTTTCGGCTTGCTATATCACAGGTCCACGCACCAGTCGACTAACCTTTGAATACGACGCCCAATATTGACGTTCAAGACATCCCACCACTGGGATAAACTAGGAAGCGAATATGAGACGGAGAGTGCACTGGAAACGTATCAAGTATGCACATTGAGCTCAGAAGACGAAGCATATGGTTAATAGTTATCCGATTCACAAATCAAAGTGCCACAATTCTCTACAATTCACCATTTGCACCAGTGCTAGTGCTCGTCCCTGGTTTCTACCCACAATCCTCAAACCTCACGCGTATAGTCTCCCAACGGTCCGAGCTCAAACGGAAAATGGTTGGATGTGATCGACGGAAATGGGGCCGTGGGGACATCATCAGGGATGGATATCGATGGGTTTGACGAATACTCGCGGACGATGGAAAGCATCGTGTGTTTTCTTCGTCCGTCGCCGAGACTGGCCCATCGCTGTTCTAGCATGTCGCGAATGCGCAATACAAACCATACAAGCCTGAGCAGAGGGGTCTTGAGGATGGGGAGATCGTCCGGGTTGTTCGTCCGGGTTGTAAACTCAAAAGTTGCCTCGGAAAAAGTCGCTGCGGATGAGGCTTTATTCAACTTGGCTCCAAAAGCGCCGTATAGGTCAGGAAAGGGTTGCAGCCTATCCCCACGGCGCCCGTAAGAAGCTCCCTCGAGACAAACCTGTGCACACTGCAGAGTTGAGTGATACATGATAGATTGAGCTCAGAAGGCGAGGCATATGCACAGCTAACCTAACATAAATATCGATCCGAGTTGTCATTCGAAGTACGTTGAACCATCCTCCAATCTTTCACCGACACCCCAGCGCTAGTCCCCGGTCTCTACCCAATTTTTTTGTTTAAACCTGACGCGCATCGTCAATGTCTCCCAACGGCTCGAGTCGAATCGCCTCCGATTCGTTCGCGTCCCCTTCCACGACCTGATCTTGTCCCGGGGTGACATCTGCGAATGCGATGGCGGACACGGCAGCATCTTCACTGGAAACGGGTTGCGACAACACACCGAATCCGGTGTCAACCCCCTGCCAGCGCCCACGAAGGTCACGGTCATACAGCTCTCGCACGCTGATGATGAACCGCGGCATCATAGGGCATATGGTTACGTAAGACAGCAAGGTCAAGAAGAGCAGCGAAGTGACGCTTAGTGAGCCTGAGGCCTCGACGTCGATTATGTTGTTCACAATGTAGAGCATATTTCTAGCAGTTTAGAAGAAAATAACTGAGTGGTTAGTTAATGGGCAAGCACTCGAGAGTAGGATGTATGGGGGAATGTGATCGTGACGAACGAGAGAGAGTGGAAAAGCGAGACGCACACAAAGAAGTACACAACTCCGTCTTTGACGAGTTGGTGCATGTACCGATTAGGCTGCCACTGCTTGGTTGCTTTGTACATCTCGATCGACTGCTTCCAGGTTTGGATAACTGCGAGACTCAAAAGTATAGCACTGAGAATAAATCGCGGGATTCTGGAATAGATAAAAATCTCGGGTGGAATATTGAGGGAGGTAATGCAATACGAGGAATTCATAAGTTGAACAACTGCGACTGGAGAAACGAGTGCAAGGTGATGAAGAGTCACATTCGTGAGATACAGTAATGCATGGAGTTTAGCTCGAGGCATACCAGTGACGTAGGTACTGGGATTGTCGAAGATTCCTGTAAGGACACAGGAACAAATAACTTGTGCCACGTAGATGGATGAGAGGACCCAAAGAACACATTTGGATCGATTCCACATTGCATACACACGCAGGATCATTACGACTGTAGTGGGAATCATGGTCAAGGGAAGGGATTTAGCGGGTACAGTAACTTACTGTCAGCAGCATTATAAAATATTTCCAATGCCCAGACGGATACAATGGATAGTATGGTGCCTTTAGAATATCCGTGTCTCATGCTGATAGTGTCGCAGGCGATAAATGAATGTGCTTACATCTATGGAACTGTTGTTAATATAGTTTTCAATTGCAATTTAGATGCATACGTCTAGACAGAAGACCGTCATCAACGACGGACAAGGGGCGAAGCAAAAAGGCTCACTCTAATGGGGCCAGGGAGAAAGGTAGTACCAACTGCAAACATATCTGATCAGCTCAATCAACCTCCAATACAATTCTAAACATACAGAATGCATTAAGACTTGACCATGGATTAACCGTTAGCTGTATGATTTTCTATGCTTCATTGCAACAATCGACGTACATAGTGGAAGAAAGACCGACATAACGAACCTACAGAACTGTGAATCTAGAATGTACAGCGAGGTTCCCTGAACTTTGACACGCACCAGAACAAAGATGGTAGAAACCTGGGTCCAGGACCTGCGCTATAAGACAATCAGGGACCTATCTCGCTCGATAATTGTTGGTTCCTTACCCATACATATTCTACCTGTGAATAGTGTCAGCCCACAGAGATGATGCACAGAATGAAATGACACACCTCCCTGGAAAGGGTGAGGACTGCAGTGGTGGGATTGCAATGTTCACTTCAGCGTGAAAAGGATGGCGTGTGCACAAGCATCACTCACAATAATCGTATAAAACAGCAGTGATGATAACAACTGCGTTGGTCTATAAGATTAATCATTGACGGAAGGTAAGCGAGCGCACGGGATGCATAGTTAGACATCTGGACAACCTCCAAAACAGATTGCAGGTCGGAGGACATGGGAAAGATTCAGAGTTGAAGAGAGGAGTTTTCTAGTGATTCAGTGATGAGTTCCACTGGCAGTTATATCACCTATCCGGTGTATTGAATATTTGCTTCGAGACAGGTTTAGAACAACGAGTGATGTTTGATCCTTGGACATTCGGCAAACATGCAATGCACCATGACGGATGGGTGATACTGGCAGGCAGTGAAAGAGCGTCCTCGTTGCTGTGCAGAGAACAGAGGCGGTATGAAACACAATAATTTTTCACTCACAAGATTCAATCGTAATCTTCCGTTATCTATAGTCACGTCATCTGGGTCGGTGGGCTGCGCCGATGGGGTCTGAAGTCGAACACGTAAAGTGAATCTAACTGATAACACCAAGGCAGGCCTGTTTATCCCCCTCTTTGGATGGGGTGTTTCGATGTCGCCACACGGTAGTACCCAATTACTCAGGCAGAGTCCCACCTGTAGTTATCTTTGATTAAATTGCACATCGTGCAAAAAAGGGAAATATGTCGTTGGGCATACAGTCGCGTGACACTCAAACCGACACTGAAAGTCAATGAAAACGAGAAAGTGGAAGAGGTAGGGGGTGGGTGGGGCCGACTCACGTGGCCGCGTCGATCCAATCTACCCCCAATCCTCTAGCCAACTGTCGGTGTCCACAACCCTCCTCAAGCCTGACCAGCGCACCTGACCTGAAGACACGAAATGCGGCGGTGAGCTCACCAACATACATGTCGACCTCGGAAGCCTGCAGGCCGGATGACGACGGAAGGCGGTGGGGGAGCATCTTCATAGCCATGCAGAAAACAAAGTCTTCACGTATGCAACACAGGACATGCCGCAGTAAAAGGTTTGAGTCGTAATTCCCATTTTTGATGATGACCATATTCTAGATCAAGTGACATGCCTCAAGGGCCTCATTTGTCGCTTACTTCGGCGCTCCTTCCACGCCCGCATTCAGCTGAACTTACGAATGGCATCTCAGTGGCCGCCTACTTCTGCCCATGAATATACATCGAATTACTTATTTTTGCTGAGCTTGACTTGAAGATGGAGCAATGATTTCATCGTAGAATCGTTCTACGTCAACCTACCTGTGAGTTTGGGGTAATTGCCTGGCAACTAAAATTTTGGTGATGACGAGAACCAGCAGTGCCTCCCCGCCAATATTACCAAAGTACCCACCCTCATCCGGAAGTGACGCCGAGAACCCCGGTTGCTTCTGCCAACAGTGATCGGAGCCGTGAAGCGTGTGATGGCGTCTGGTGACCCTTACCCACCTAGCGAGTACATTCCAGGGCCGGATACCTACTAAAACAGTAATCTGATTCAGAAGGCTGTCACAATTGCTTCGGTTGCCACATGGGACCGAGAACCCGTCCAAGTCAAGATACCAGACCATGGGACAACGACCTTACGCAGCTGTGTATCCTCTTCCCCACCTGGGAAGGTGACGATAAACGTATGGAGGGCGGGAATGGATGCGATGCATATGTATAGCTTGCACATAGAGCGAGAAAGGGATATATCTCGTTGGGCATGCGGTGACATGCAGGTTACAATCAAAACGACGCCGAAAGCCAACTTGCGCAAAAAAGGTGGGCGGGGGCCTACGCACGTATCCGCTTGGATCCAACCCACCGCAATCCTCTCATCGGTGCCCACACCTGCCTCAAGAGTTAATCCTAGACCCGGGAACCTGACCCGACGACACGAAATGCGGCGGAGAATTTAGCACCATACATGCCAACCTGGAGAGCCCGCGCTGTACTAGTATAATTATCTGTCGGAAGGAGGTGAGAGCGAGAGCGAAACCACGCCTCAGGTGTTCCCCCGCTTGGGGAGGCGCGTAAAGAGTAAATTCCTGCCTGAACCAAGGGTGGATTCAGTCGAAAGCGGTTGCAAAAGGAGTAACCTTGTCATCGAAGGCCGCACAAACGAAGATATCGATTGCGCACAACTACATTTCGTTCTTGGATAACGGTCCACTATACCGTAAAATGGACCATTTACTTGACACAGAGATGCTCAAAGCGCGCACGACTTGTAAGCGTCAGCGAGAAATGACGTTGAGGGCGTCGCCTTCCCGCTCAAAAGGAAGAGGGCTGGATTCGGGTAAAAGAAATGGAAAACCTTACCGCCAGCACAGAAAACCGTCACGTGATAACTGGCCAATGAGAGACCCGCAGCGCTCGCTGCTCATGATCAGCAGCTTGACGAATACGCATCCCAAGACAGAGGCCCACTGTATCTGAATCATCGCTCATTAGTATTAGTCGAACAAGGCCTCAACAGGTGTCGTTCATGCAGCTAGTTAACGCAGATATTTTTTCTTCTCCTTTCTCTCGCTACTAAGCCTTACTTTCAGCGATAAGTAAACATGCTCTCTTTGACCTGCAAGGCGACGAGCGCCATATTTAGCACAAACTCCCTCTTCATTCCGGAATGATCTCTCACCTGCTTCTACGCAAGAATCGTCAGGGGAAATGTTATGAGACGCAGGCTGGGTGTTATAATCTCCAAGTCGTCTGGGGAGAGATTCACTCAGTCTGACTTCAGAAAAGTGAAGGATATACACAAGCAAATGACACGGTTCGTACTGCACCCCGATCAATATTGCAACTGACAGCGCTACCCCAGATTGCCCATACTAATTGCGTATCGCCTTGCCCCCAGTATGTTATATGCTTGCCGCGGGATTGTTGGCCCAACCTGTCGTCGCGTTCTTGAGCATTTTTTGGTTTCGGCCCGCTATATCATAGGTCTACGCACCAGTCGGCTAACTTCCAATACGACCCTACTTGACGCCCAATATTGACATTACTCATGTATCCCACCAATAGGATAAACTAAGAAGCGAATACGAGATGGGGAGTGCACTGGAAACGCATCCGAAAAGTAAGCACGTTGAGCTCATAAGACGAGCTGCATATACATAGGTCAATTAGATATCCGATTCAGCATTCACAGTACCATAATTCCCTACTATTCACCATTCCACCAGCGCTACTATGCTCGTCCCCGGTTTCTATCCAAAATCCTCATTCAAACCTCACACGTATCGTCTCCCAACGGTTCGAGTCGAATCGCCCCCGATTCGTTCGCGTCCCCTTCTACGACCTCACCCTGTCCCGGGGTAAATGTGATCGCAGACTCGGCAGCATCTTCACTGGAAACGGTTTGCAGTGACTAGAGAAAAGAGTGCAAGGCGATGAAGGGTCACATTCGTGAGCTACAGTGATGCGTGCGGTTTAGCTCGCGGCATACCAGTGACATAGGTACTGGGATTGCCATATATGCCTGTTAACCATGAATAGTATCGTTGGTGCCTTTGGAATATCCATGTTTCATGCTGATAGTGTTGCAGGCGATAAATGAATCTGCAATTTAGGTGCATACGTCTACACAGGAGACCGTCATCATCGACAGGCAAGGTGCGAGGTAGAAAGACTGACTGTGACAGGGCCAGGGCGAAAGGTAGTACCTACTACAAACATGTCTGATCAGTTCAATCAACCACCAATACAATTCTGAACATACAGAACCCATAAGGACTTGATCACGGATTAACCGTCAGCTGTATAATTTTGTATGCATCATAGCAACAATCGACGTACATAGTGGCACAAAGACCGAAATAACGAACCTACAGAATTGTGAATCCAGAATGTACAATGAAGTTCCCTGAACTTTTACAGCGAGAACCAAAAGTATGGCAGCGAAAATGAATCGCGGGATTTTACCATACGTGTCATGCTTGGGTGAGATGTTGCTAATCGAAAAACTGCAAATGGAGAAATTGAGAAGTTAAACTATTGTCTAAAGACCAGGGAATCGATGCGATGCAATGTATACCTTGCACACAGCGATCTGTCGTTGCGCATACAATTATCACATGTCATGGTAGAATGAGCAGGTTACAGTCAAACAGACGCTGAAAACCAATGTACGCGAAAGTAAGGAAGGATTACCGAATGTGGTGGGGCAGCGGGACTTACTCACCCGTGTATGTGAACTGACAACCCAAATGCTGCGATTAATTCAGTAGATACACGCCGATCACGCAAGCCGTGTCATTGTCGCCCCCCCACTGAGGAACTCCAGATGGATAGACGAACAACGCGACGAACCAGAGAGCTGGCGCTTGACTAGCATGGCTATCTGTCGAAGAGCACCTTCACGAGAGGGGGAGGAAGGCCTAGATCCACAATGCTCCGTAGTTTGCAGAGGGATGTCAACAGTAAATTCCCACCTGACCCGAGTGTGAATGGGCCGGAAGCTGTTGTGAAGGGAGTCACTCTGCCATCGAAAGTACCAAAGACAGGTCTATCGGTTCCTCTCACGACCACTTATTGCTGTTAGACAACGGTCGACTGTACCGCCGGGTCGTCAATTCCCACGAAGGAGAAAAGCTCGAGACACCGGAGGAGGTAATCCAGGGGAGAGGATTAAAGGCTCGGACGAATTGCCCTCGCAGGCGATTTGGGAATGGACATATTCAGCGGGGAATGGCCGGAAGGGGAGGGAAGCATAAATGAAAGGGTGAGACAGAAATGGCGTGGCAAGGCGTTGGGGATGCGCATTCGAGCTCAAACAGACAATGGCCGGAGGTGACCAACGGAAATGGGGCCGTGGGGACATCATGACAGATGGAGATCATTGGGTTCGACGAATACTCGCGGACGACGGAAAGCATCGTGTGTTTTGGCCGTCCGTCGCCGATACTTCCGCGTCGCTGTTCTAGCATGTCGCGATACGGACCATGCAAGTAGAGGGGCCCCGATGAGTGGAGAGATCGTCCGCGTTGTAACATACTCAAGAGTTGCCTCCGAAAAAGCTGCTGGTGGTGAAGTTTCTTCTGCCACCGAATTCGAAGTGACTGGTTATTACAATGCCTAAGTACATTCGTTACATCTCCTTATTTGGACACCGCTCTATTCTCACGGCGCGCTGCCTCGCTGCCTTCCTAGGCTTGTCTCGTAAATGATGTACTCAACTGCAGGTAAGCTATAACCCGCTACTTGGCTCGTACTGTAGGACTTATCTGCCCATCTATCTAGGTACATATATACTCGACTAGAGGACTTTCTCGTCCATCTATCTAGTTCGCGTTCCCTCACAATACCGCTCGGTGTAAACGTGCATTCCATCCTTCTGCAAATGGCTCGCTACGATTTGTGCCTATGTGCTCGGTCCTAATTCGGCGAATCAACCGTTCGCCTATATCAACAAGCCCTCTTGCGTTATTGGTAACCAAGCGTCGACGCTCAGATCGGTAATCCCGCTCACCCATTCTCTGGTTGTTATCGGTCTCTTGTCTGTACCGTATACGCTATTGCGAAGAAGGCGAACAATGTACTGGTTTGTCTAAAAGCCTTGTATAGGTCAGGCAAGGGTAGCAGCACAGAACCCAACTGCGCCTGTCAAGAACCTCCCTCGAGACATGGCTGTGCAGAGTTGGGAGATACATAATAGATTGAGCGTAGAAGACGAGGCATATGCATAGCTAACATAAATATTGATCCGAGTCATCATTCGAAATACAACCATCCTCTAATATTTCACCAGCGCCCGAGCGCTAGTACTTGCTCGTCCAGTGTCCAAAACCTGATGCGTATTGTCAATGTCCCCCAACGGTTCGAGTCGAATCGCCTCCGATTCGTTTGCGTCCCCTTCCATGACCTGATCCTGTCCCGGGGTGACATCTGCGAATGCGATCGCGAACACCGCAGCACCTTCACTGGCAACGGGTTGCGACAACACACCGAATCCGGTGTCAACACCCTCCCGGCTCCTACGAAGGTCACGGTCATACAGCTCTCGCACGCTGATGATGAACCGCGGCATCATAGGGCATATAGTGACGAGAGACACAAAGCTCAAGAAGAGCACCGAACCGCTGTTTGGTGAGGACTGCGTGTTGGCTGAAGTATTCACATTGTAGAGCGTATTTCTAACAGTTCAGAAGAAAATAACTGAGTGGTTAGTTGTTGGGCAAGCACGCGAGAATAAAATGGATGGGGGAATGTAATCGTGACGAACTACAGAGAGTGGAAAAGCGAGACGCA
This sequence comes from Butyriboletus loyo, assembly GCA_038093515.1. Lineage (NCBI taxonomy): Eukaryota > Fungi > Basidiomycota > Agaricomycetes > Boletales > Boletaceae > Butyriboletus > Butyriboletus loyo. The sequence continues at coordinate 44,162 of JBBPSI010000174.1, forward strand.
CACAAAGAAGTAAACAACTCCATCTCTGACGAGTTGATGCATGTACCGATTAGGCTGCCACTGCTTGGTCACTTTGTACATCTCGATCGACTGCTTGCAGGTTTGGATAACTGCGAGACTCAAAAGCATAGCACTGAGAATAAATCGCGGGATTCTGGAGTAGATCAAAATCTCGAGTGGAACATTGAGGGAGGTAATGCAATACGAGGAATTCATAAGTTGAACAACTGTGACTGGAGAAAAGAGTGCAAGGTGACAAAGGGTCACATTCGTGAGATACAGTGATGCATGGGGTTGAGCTCGAGGCATACCGGAGACGTAGGTACTGGGATTGTCGAAGATTCCTGTAAAGACACAGGAACAAATAACCTGTGTCACATAGATGAATAAGAGGACCCAAAGAACACATTTGGATCGATTCCACATTGCATACACACGCAGGATCATTACGACTGTAGTGGGAATCAATATCAACGGAACTTGGAGGGAATTGGCGGGTACAGTAACTTACAGTCAGCGGCATTATAAAATATTTCCAACGCCCAGACAAATACCATGGATAGTATGGTGCCTTTGGAATATCCGTGTCTCGTGCTGATAGTGTTGCAGGCGATAAATGAATGTGCTTACATCTACGGAACTGTTGTCAATATAGTTTTCAATTGCAATTCAGATGCCTACGTCTACACAGAAGGCCGTCATCAATGATGGACAAGGAGCAAAGCAGAAAGGCTCACTCTGACGGGGCCAGGGACAAAGGTAGTACCAACTGAAAACATATTTGATCAGCTCAATCGACCTCTCATACAATTCTGAACATACAGAACGCATACGAACTTGATCACGGATCAACCGTTAGCTATATTCATCATAGGAACAATCGACATACATAGTGGAACAAAGACCGAAATACCGAACCTACAGAATTGTGAATCTAGAATGTACAATCAGGTTCCCTGAACTTTGACACGCACCAGAACAAAGACTGTAGAAACCTGGGTCCAGGGCCTGCGCTGTAAGACTGTCAGGGACCTAGCTCGCTGAATAATTGTTGGTTCCTTACCCATACATAGTCTACCTTTGAATATTATCAGCCTACAGATATGGTGCAGAGTGAAATAACATGCCTCTCTTGAAAAGGTGAGGACTGCAGTCGTGGGGTTGCAATGCTCAGATCAGCGTGAAAAGGATAGCGTATGCACTGTCAGCATCACTCACAATAATCGTATACAACAGCAGTGACGAGAGCAACTGCACTGGTCTAAAAGATCAATCATTGACAGAGGGTATGAACAAGCGCACGGGATACATAGTTATTCATCTGGAGAAGCTCCAAAGCAGACTGCAGGTCGGAGGACATGAGAAAGATTCAGAGTCGCAGAGAGGAGTTTTCCAGTGATTCAGTGACGAGTTCCACTAGCAGTTATATCACCTATCCAGTGTATTGAATATTTGCTTCGAGACAAGTTTAAAAACAATGAGTGGTGTTTGACCCTTGGACATTCGACAAACATGCAATGCACCATGACGGATGGGTGATAATGGCAGGCAGTGCAGAGAACAGAGGCGGTATGAAACACAATAAATTTTCACTCACAAGATTAATCTATAGTCACGTCATCCGGGTCGGTGGGCTGCGCCGATGGGGTCTGAACTCGAACACGTAAACTGAATCCAACTGATAACACCAAGACGGGCCTGTTTATCCCGGGTGATTCGATGTCACCACACCGTAGTACCCAACTACCCAGGCAGAGTCCCACCTGTAGTTATCTTTGATTAAATTGCACATCGTGCAAAAAAGGGAGATATGTCGTTGGGCATACAGTCGCGTGACACTCAAACCCACACTGAAAGCCAGCGAAAACAGAAAATGGAAGAGGTAGGGGGTGGGTAGGGCCGACTCACGTGGCCGCGTCGATCCAATCTACCCCCAATCCTCTAGCCAACTGTCGTCCACAACCCTCCTCAAGCCTGACCAGCGCACCTGACCTGAAGACACGAAATGCGGCGATGAGCTCACCAACATACATGTCGACCTCGGAAGCCTGCAGGCCGGATGACGACGGAAGGCGGTGGGGGAGCATCTTCATGGCCATGCAGAAAACAAAGTCTTCACGTATGCAACACAGGACATGCCGCAGTAAAAGGTTTGAGTCGTAATTCCCATTTTTGATGATGACCATATTCTAGATCAAGTGACATGCCTCAAGGGCCTCATTTGTCGCTTACTTCGGCGCTCCTTCCACGCCCGCATTCAGCTGAACTTACGAATGGCATCTCAGTGGCCGCCTACTTCTGCCCATGAATATACATCGAATTACTTATTTTTGCTGAGCTTGACTTGAAGATGGAGCAATGATTTCATCGTAGAATCGTTCTACGTCAACCTACCTGTGAGTTTGGGGTAATAGCCTGGCAACTAAAATTTTGGTGATGACGAGAACCAGCAGCGCCTCCCCGCCAATATTACCAAAGTACCCACCCTCATCCGGAAGTGACGCCGAGAACCCCGGTTGCTTCTGCCAACAGTGATCGGAGCCGTGAAGCGTCTGGTGGTGTCTGGTGACCCTTACCCACCTAGCGAGTACATTCCAGGGCCGGATACCTACTGAAATGGCAATGGTCTGATTCAGAGGGCTGTTACAACTGCTTCAGTCGCAACATGGGACCAAGAACCCGTCCAAGTCAAGATGCCAGATCATCGGGACAACGACCTTACGCAGCTGTGTATCCTCTTCCCCACCTGGGAAGGTGACGATAAACGTATGGAGGGCGGGAATGGATGCGATGCATATGTATAGCTTGCACATAGAGCGAGAAAGGGATATATTTCGTTGGGCATACGGCCACATGCAGGCAGGTTACACTCAAAACGACGCTGAAAGCCAACTTGCGCGAAAAAGGAGTGGGCGGGACCTAAGTAGTCTGGTGACCAGACCGTTCAATGAGGCAAGCCGTCGATAGACGGGGCCTACGCACGTGTCCGCTTGGACTACCGCAATCCTCTCATCAAGTCTTGGTGCCCACACTCACCTCAAGAGTCAATCCTAGACCTGCGCACTTGACCCGACGAAACGAAATGCGGCGACGAATTGAGCACTATACATGCCAACCTGGAGAGAGCCCACGCTGGACCAGTAAGATTATCTGTCGGAAGAAGGCCTTTGTGAGAGGTGAGAGCGAGAGCGAAACCCCGCCCCAGGTGTTCCCCCACATGGGGAGGCCCGTAAAGAGTAAATCCCTGCCTGACCCAAAGGTGGATACAGTCGAAAACAGTTGTAAAAGGAGTAACCCTTGGCCGCACGAACGAATATATCGATTGCGCACGACTAGCTCTTGTTCTTGGATAACGGTCCACTGTACTGTAAAATTGACCATTAAAGATGCTCAAAGCGCCCGAGGAGGCGATGCAAATAAAAACAGGTAGACGCATCAGCGAGCAATGGCGTTAACATAGCGTTGAGGGCGTTGCCTTCCCACTCAAAAGGAGAGGGCTGGAAAACGGGTAAGAAGAAATGGAAGAAACTGTACCGAAAACCATCATGTGACAACTGGCCAATGAGAGACATATCTATGCAACTGTTAATAATATAGTATTCAATCGCAATCCAAATGCATACATCTAGATAGAAGATCGTCACGAACGACAGACAAGGTGCGAAGCAGAAAATGTCACTCTGCCACCGGGCCAGGGAAAAAGGTACTAGCAACTGCAAATATATCTGATCGGCTGGATTGAACCCCAATACAATTCTGGACGTGCAAAACCCATAAAGATTTGATCACGGATTAACCATTAGTTACATAATATTGTATGCATCATAGCAACAATTGACGTACATAGTGGACGAAAGACAGAAGTGTGAATTTAGAATGTACAATGGGGTTCCATGGACTTTTACACGAACCAGCACAAAGATTGTAGAGACCCAGCCCCAGGGTCTGCGCTGGACCTATCTCGCTCGATAATTGTTGGTTCCTTACCCATACATAGTCTGCCTTTGAATACTGTCAGCCGACAGATATGATGCACAGAGTGAAGTAACATGCCTCTCTCGCGAGGGTGAGGACTGAAGTGGTGGGATTGCAATGCTCACTTCAGCGTGAAAAGGATATATAGCGGCGTGTGCACTGACAGCATCACTCACAATAATCGTACACAACGGCAGCAGTGACGAGAGCAACTGCATTGGTCTATAAGATTAATCACTGACAAGATCTGAGGGAGCGCACACCAGGCTACATAGTTATTCATCTGGCTCAGTTCCAATGCAGACCGCAGGTCAGGGGACATGGCAAAGATTCAGAGTGGAAGAGAGGTAGGGTTTTCAGTGATTCAGTGACGAGATGAGTTCGGCTGGCAGTTATATCGTCTATCCGGTGTATTGAATATTTGCTTCGGGACGAGTGTAGAACAACGAGCGATACATGATCTGATCCATTTTTAAAAAGAAATCCAATGAACAACACATTTCTACTATTCATTCATTTCAAGGCATTACAGCGGATCAAAAAAAACATGATAGGGGCATCTTTCGTCGCTGATATTTTTAACATTGAACTTGATCAATCGATCACGATCACCACGATGGGTGTCGTGGCAGCGAGTGGGCCAGCATTCTGTGATCATGGACGGCGCTGCACGGCATGTAGATCCCTCGAGAGAATCCCCTTGAAATTGCAGTAGCAGTCAGATTTAATGTTTGAACAGACAACTCGCGATGTGCAAGTGGATGCTTGTGCACCTTTGGGTTGGGTCGGAAGATGACAACCACCTCTTCTACCGCAGAGATGGTACGCACACCCTGATGTGGAACTTCAGATGGATAGACAAGAACGGGACGAACCAGAGAGCCTGTGCCTGACCAGCATGATGGCTACTATCTGTCGAAGACCAACTTCGCGAGCGAGACCTCGATCCACAATGCTCCCCCGTTTGCACAGGGACGTCAACAGTAAATTCCCACCTGACCCGAGTGTGAATAGTCTGGAAGCTGTTGTGAAGGGAGTCACGCTGCCATCGAAGGTACCAAAGACAAATCTATCGGTTGCTCGCACGACCACTTATTGCTGTTGGACAACGGTCCACTGTACCGCCGGGTCGTCAAGTCGCACGAAAGAGAAAAGCTCGATACACCGGATCAAGAAGCTCCCTCGAGAAATGCCCGTGTAGAACTGGGAGATTGTACATAACAGATTGCGCCCAGAAGCCTACGAGGCATATGTATATCTAACATAAATATCGATCCGAGTCACCATTCTTTAATCCTTCACCAACGCCCGAGCACTAGTACTTGCTCGTCCCCAGTTTCTACCCCAAGTTCTCGTTTAAACCTGACGGGTATTGTCAACGTCTCCCAACGGTTCGAGTCGAATTGCCTCCGATTCGTTCGCTTCCGCTTCCGCGACCTCATGCTGTCCCGGGGTGATATCTGCGAATGCGATCGCGGACAGGGCGGTACCTTCACTGGCAACGGGTTGCGACAACACACCAAACCCAGTGTCAACCCCCTCCCAGCGAACACGAAGGTCACGGTCATACAGCTCTCGCACGCTGATGATGAACCGCGGCATCATAGGGCATATGGTTACGGAAGACAGCAACCACAAGAGCAGTGAAGTGCTGTTTTGTGTGGACTGGGAGTGGACTATATTATTGATATTGATGAGCATATATCTGATAGTTCAGAAGAAAGCAACTGAGTGATTAGTTGTTGGGAAAGCACTCAAGAGTAGCATGTATGGGGGAATGCAATCGTGACAAACGAGAGAGTGGAAAAGCGAGACGCACGCAAAGAAGTAAAGAATTCCATCTCTGGCGAGTTGACGCATATACCGATTAGGCTGCCACTGCTTGGTTGCTTTGTACATCTCGATCGACTGCTTCCAGGTCTGGATAACAGCGAGAACCAGAAGCGTAGCACTGAGAATAAATCGCGGGATCCTGCCATAGATGTAAATTTTGGAGTAGGGGTTGGTCCACGAGAAACGGCAAAACGTGAAATTGATAACTTGATCGACTATGACTGGGGAAAGGGGCGGAATGTAACGCAGGGCCACCTTCATGAGACACAGTGACACATCTAGTATAGCTCGGGACGTACTAGAGTTGTAGGTGCTGGGACTGTCGTATATGGCTGTAAAAACACAGGCAGAAACAACCTGTATCGCGTAGATGAACAGGAGGACCCAAAGAATCCATTTGGATCGACTCCACATTGCATACACACGCAGGATCATTACGACTGTAATGGGAATCATGGTCAAGAGAAGGAACTAGGGAGTACACTGGCAGTAACTCACAATCAGCAGCACTAATAAATACTTCGAACTCCCAGACCTGTACTAGCAATGTTATGATGCCTTTGCAATATCTGTCTCATGCTAATAGTGTTGCAGGCAATAAACGAATCTGCTTACATCTATGGAACTGTTATCAATATAGCTTTAAATTGCAATTTAGATGCATACGTCTACACAAAAGACCGTCATCAGCGACAGACAAGGCGCGAAGCAGAAAAACTGACTCTGACGGGGCCAGAGAGAAATATGTACCATCTGCAAACATATCTGATCAGCTCAATCGACCTCCAATACAATTTTGAACATACAGAACCCAGCAAGACTTGATCATCGATCAACCATTAGTTGTGTAACTTTCAATGCTTCGACGTACATAGTGGAAGAAAGACCGACATAACGAACCTACAGAACTGTGGATTTAGAATGTATAACGAGTTTCCCTGAACTTTGACACGCACCAGAACAAAGATGGTAGAGACCCGAGTCCAGGGCCTGCGCTGTAAGACTGTCAGGGACCTAGCTCGCTCAATAATTGGTTCCTTACCCATACATAGTCTACCTTTGAATATTGTCAGCCCACAGAGATGATGCACAGAGTGAAATAACATGCCTCTCTCGAAAGGGTGAGGACTACGGTGGTGGGGTTGCAATGCTCACTTCAGCGTGAAAAGGATAGCGTGTGCACAAGCATCACTCACAATAATCGTATACAACAGCAGTGACGATAACAACTGCGCTGGTCTATAAGATCAATCGTTGACAGAAGGTATGAGTGAACGCACGGGATACATAGTTATACATCTGGATAAGCTCCAAAGTGGACTGCAGGTTAGAGGACATGGGAAAGATTCAGAGTCGAAGAAAGGAGTTTTCCAATGATTCAGTGATGAGTTCCACTGGCAGTTATATCACCTATCCGGTGTATTGAATATTTGCTTCGGGACAAGTTTAGAACAACGAACAACGTTTGATCCTCGGACGTTCGACAAACATGTGATGGCACCATGATGGATGGGTGATAATGGAAGGTAGTGCAAGAGTGTCTTCGTTGCTGTGCAGAGAACAGGGTTTTCGTGTATGAAGCACAGGTAAATTTCACTCAAAAAGATTCAATGTTAATCTTCCCTTATTTACAGTCACATCATCTGGACCGGTGGGTTGCGGATGCTGGTACGGTTGCTTCTGCTAACAGCGATCTTGGCCATTCAAGATGTGTGTCATGGCGCGGGAATCGATGCGATGCAAACGTATAGAGTGCGAAAAAGAGGCAGACACGCGCGTAGGCCTCGCCCACGCCGCCTTCTCGTGCCGTTTTGACTATACCCCGCTCATCCTACCCTGACATTCGAATAAATACCCGGTAACATATCTCCCTTTTTCGCACTATGTGCAATATCTATACGTTTGCATCGCATCGATTTCCGCACCCCCATGTGTATCCTCACCTTGGAACATGGCTCAAACGTCCATTACAAAACATTATAAAACCTATATGCTTTGTATTCTGAGCTGAATGGTGTACGCACAGACGATGCGGCTATTTAGAAGATGAGAAGAACATGGATATTGTTTCAACCCAGTATTCTTTGGCGCAAGAGGCCACGATACCATCTTGATGATCACGGCCGAGATCAATCAATCACCGTTGGCAGAAACAACCGTCCAGCATCTGCAACCCACCGGTCCGGATGATGTGACTGTAGATAAGGGTGAGTACTTTGATGTCGGCGGCGAGGCACTGCTGATGTGGTTGCCATTAACAAATTTCTTGGTTCTGTGGCCATTGACGTGCTTGATCTTCAAGTCGAAATCAGATCACACGAACAATGGGCTGCACTTAGATACACACTGTCCGTCGGGCGAAAGTAGGTAGCCAAGATATACTGTGTTGAAGCCTATACGGTCACGTGGTAACAAGCCGACAGGCCGAAGACCCGACTGACCAATCATATCAAATATGTAGATCTAGTATATAAACTAGATAGCGGACTCTCAATACGATAACGCGTATTGCCCCCAAACTCTCACTTAAGCGCGTTCACAATCGTCCCACGCCATTTAGCCCTTGGGACATTACTACTATATTCGTCAGCTTATATAACACACATCGCCGTTGCGTCCGTGTACGCATACTACTATACATCCGTAATCTCCCAGAGGTTATGAGCCCCGCTTGGCGCTTATAATCGAAGTAAGCAAATACATACATATTCTAAAAATTTACATTATTCTTCCAAGCCATCCTCTTTCACACGATGGAGGAAAATATTAGGGAAAGCTACCATAGCCCAGCGTCGGGAACTGCCGGCCCG
>JBBPSI010000175.1:0-52766 GCA_038093515.1 Butyriboletus loyo
CGGGCCATCCGTTCCGTCACCCCCCAACCGTCCACTCGTCGAGGAACCCCCTCGATCCAGCTCATCCCTCGCGTCACTACCCCTGCCGTCGCAGCTGGTAGTTCTAATGACTCCTCCTACGGACCCCCGCCACCCTACCTCGCCAACCGGGGCACTCGTGATTCCCCTATCATCGTCGACGACAGATCTCCTGACCCCAGCCCGGGCCTTACTCGACCTCGCCTCGTCCGCCCGCAACTCTGCTTCGAGTGCGGGACCGTCGGCCACTTCCGCAGAGACTGCCCCAACTACACCTGTCCGTTCTGTCACCGCATCGCCCCTGGTCATATACAGGAGTTTTGCCCAGAACGCGTCTGCGGCTTATGCGGCGCCATTGGCCATATCGTCGCCAACTGCACGTTCCGGGACGACGCGTGGGCGGAGTTACCTGCCGATGATCCTTATGACTACGACTTCAACGAGGGAGCGTCTCAGTGAAGGGAGTATTCAAGTTGTGGAGTCGGAGTCTCCACCATGGGAAGGGGGTAATGTTACGGTAGTGGTATACTTTTTCTCTCCATTACCGTTGGGACTACTTCACTCGCCTAGCCTTTTGCGCCCGTTGAGCGGTACGAAGTCGCTTATTGTTTCTCGCGCACGGACGCACTTTCTCTCATACTCCGGAATCTTCTAGAGTATTCCTTCCGTATATAACTTCCCTTCTCGCGCCGATTAGAGACATGGTCTGCGCACAGACTCGTAGTATAAAGGCTTCCGCTTCCACCATGTACAATTATCTAGTTCTACGCAGTAACCTGCTAGCAATTAGTTTCACTCCAGACTCTTAGTGTGCGCACTAAGACATAGTCTGAGACCCAGCTCAGAAACGCTTTAAAGAGTCTTGAGGCTACTCCAGAGTGCCTCCTCGCTGTTCTAGTTGTTAGCGCCCAGCGTAACAGCAGTAGGCTGCGTAGAACTAGATAATGTACATGGTGTAAAGGCCGAGCCTTTATACTACTGGGGTCTGCACACAGACCGTGTTCCTAATTGAGTCACAAGAAGGAAACTACAAATACGGAAGGAATATTCCAGAAGATTCCGGAGTATGAAAGAAAGCGCGTCCGTGCGCGAGAAGTGATGACTAAGTAGGAACGGTTGTTACCGTTCAAGTGGAACTAGCAAAAGGCTAGGTGAATGTAGTAGTCCCAACGGTAATGGAGAGAAAAAGTAGACCACTACCGTAACAAAAGGTATACCACACCTGGCAACCACTCTTATCAAATCAAACACACCTTCCCCCTGACTGGGTGACAAATTTTGAGGTTTTAGTGAGTATCATGCTGCCCAGGCCCTCTGACAACACCAAGGCCACCTGACAGCTCACAGAGCCCCACACCCCCTGCTCCCTGCAGGACATGCATAAGAGCATTTTTCCTCAGACTGGTTATGATTCATAACCACCTTAGCATATTATTTAGGACTAGTCTAGGCAGTCACTGCATAATGATATTCACGCTTGTCTAAAAAAGAAAAAAAAAAGAAACTGCTAGTTGAGGCAGGCTGCAGCCCTTAGGAGCTCGATGCAGATGACAAACCACCGATCCATGCCCATGTGACACGAGGATTTGTCTCCGCAATGGAATACTTCCTCTTACTGGATCTGCCTCTTCCGTCGAGGACCTTATTCGCAGCATTGCAAGCCACGGTCGTGAAGAGAGTCAAGGCGATCCGCTTACATTCCTCGTAGTGGCACACAAACATACACTCTCTAGCCAAAATGATCAAGTTGAGCAAAAGAACCTTGCCTACCTAACTTACTACAAGCATGCAAGTACTCAGTACTATACGTTACATGTGCGTATGCCGAACGACGACGACGTCAAGCATCGAGGAGAAAAAGCAGAAAAGGAAAAGGATGGTATCAATGCCAGTCATACGTAGAACAAGAAACCGTCGGACGTGATGAGACTAGATTACATGCACAAAGAAAGAAAAAGACAAGAACGACTTGAAGGGAAACAACGCCATGAAAGGTCGTCTACAAACGATCGTTCATACCTTTAAGAACGCATTCAAGGAAGCAAGCGCGACTTTTCGTTGACGAAAAAGTCTTGGGTCTGGGAAAAAGTCAGGTGAGCATCTTGAATTGATCGTGCCACACGTTGAAAACCGAACCTCGTCTTCTCTCATGACGACATATCGCTTCGCGCGCTTCGTCTGTGCATACCTTCGGTACGCCGCAAACGCAAACATACCAAAGGCAAGCAGTGAAACGAGCGCAAGTCTGAACGGCGTAAAAGCACCCTCGTTCGCAATCGTAGCGTCAGATATGAACGGGAACCAGCTTGTCGAGCACGCGGAAGCCCACTTGTCCTCCGAAACCATATGGTGCTGTATGGGTGTGAGCCCTTTATCTTTATCCATGAGCTTTGAATGGCGTGACGAACCTCCAATCGATAGATAAACTCGGTCACTGGGACTGATACTTCAGGGTGATCAAAGATGTGCAGAGTTTGCAAATCGGCATCGTCGGTGCCGTTCTTGAATTTGACACGAACAAAGTCGCGCAACTCGGGAGCGGGACCACGGAGAATCTCGATCGACAAAGCGGAAGCGTAATTAGCTATAATTTATGTCAATGAACATGAGAAGGACGACAAACATGAGTATACGCACGAATCCCCCAGACTTGTCCGTCGTCGCCACGTGCGTTCAACATGCGGAAGAGAGAGACAAAAGGTTGGTAACTGGTCTCGATGAGCAACATTCGGAGCGGGTCATCGTCGAAAGCAATTCGTTCAAGGGACTTGATGATTGGGGAAAGGATGGCTCGTCCGGCGACTGAAAGGTGTGTCACGTGTTCTGATCACTTAGGAAAGGACGTGAGACCCACTGTTTCCAATGCCTCCAACCTCTTTGTCGGAGAAAACCGCATCTTCTTTGTAGTCCGCCAAGCCACGTGCCTGTTCAATCAATGTCGGTGGAAGCCGGAATGCAAAGGTCTGGTTGTGGACAAGTTGCGTGTTGAGGTAATCATACACCTGTCCCACACGAAATCAGAAATGAAAGAGTGGGAAGGAAGCATCTACGAACATTCCACTACAATGAAAGGCAGGATTTAGAAGCTAACAGAAGCCAGGCAACTCTAAAACTCACCATATCAACAAGCGTCGTAGGTCTACCGAACATGTAGTCATGGAGCGATCCGAAGAAGTGTTCCGCGTCCTTGGCAGTTTGAGTAAACTCTGCTGAAGCATAAACCTCGGAAACGTGTTTTTTGAAAGCCTGGACACGCTGTTAATATGACTGCCACGTGAAATGGCGAGCGACATGCGGACCTTGCAGTCGGTCCAGGGTTCGAGCACGCGATCGCCTCCTGGCGTGGTCATCTCGACGGGGACATATTGATAACCTCCGAGCGGGGAAACGACGGCAGATCCGTTGGCGAGTTCGATTTTGTTACGCAGAGTTGGTGGGAACATCCCTTGCATCAATGCAATACTAGAGTCAAAGATAGCGGCACCTGCGCCACCCGACTTTGCGTGGACGTTGACTTTGTTAGGCGGAATGGGATGAGAAGGGTCCAGAGGCATGCCAACGACGTGGAGAGGTGAAGACGAGTCTAGGTACGTAGACTTGAGATAAGAGCCGAGCTGGAACGACTCGGTCTGTCACCCTAACATGTCAGCAGACTTGGTCGAGGCAGAGAAGATGGCGACACGTACGGCACCGAGAGGTGTCGATTCGGTGAAGGACGGTGCATAGCTGTAGGGATCTTGGAAGAACTCTGAACGATCCCCACTATGTGCGAGGATGAGTACACCGAGAACTTTGGGTACCATTGTCGAATCGTCAAACGTCGGTGAATTATGACGGTGAGTGTTACTAGATGGTCCTGTGGTAAAGCTGGGCACCAAGGAAAGAAGTGGGTTGCAAAAGTCGGTATCATTTCGAGGCTTTTGATATCTCCCGCCATGAGGCGGGCATCGCCAAAGCCACTTAGCGAAGCGACCAAGGGCGATGATGGGTCGCATGGTAAACGTTGCAATCCATTCCTTGCCACGCTTCGACGGTGCGTGGGTCCTGTAGGTATCATGGAATGCCAGTCCTACATCCTCCCAGCTGCCACTTGTACGTGGTTTCCGGGCACCGGAAGCCTGAAATTGCCTAAAGATCACGTCAGCTTGGAGCATGCCATGTGAAATTAAGGGAAAGAACATACTCGATTGCAGTGATACGGACTGGATGCGGTCCAGGTTGCGCGGACATGCACAAGAAGCATGGCGGCCTGTCCGAAATAGTAGCGAGCAGGCTGGTGGCACGTGCTGCGCTTGCGCTGAAGGCTGAGGCAAACTGGATCCTCCTCTCAGTTCGGCTGAAGACAAGCACTGAGAGACATGCAGGCAGAACTCACTGGTGGAATCTGACGTAGGTTATAGAGCCCGTGGCTGGCGCCGGAAAACCATTGGCGCTCCAAGGAAGCGCCCCGGATGATGGACACAGGTCAGACACGTGCTTGGGAGCAGGAAAGAAAAGACATCCGTAATCAGATCCGCGCATCCGCATCTGTAGAAACGAATATCACATCTTAGAATCAACATGTTACATGGCGAATGATGTTACCAGTACCCAACACACAATAGATTTATCATCCACCCTACCCTGGCGAACACAACAAATTTCCCAGGTCACGGTTGCGGTGCGTGGTTTCCTATCCGTGGGCGCGACCCTGGGGCATGCAGTAATGAATGATCGCAAGAATGGGGGATAGCCTAACCGCGGCTCGTAGGGCATCAAGTGGCGCCGCAAGCTGTGATGACTAATCCACTTAGCTCTACAGCCGGATTAAATATGGCGGTGCTCGAAGAAGTGATACGAACTAGCACAGCGCCAGTGGACGTATTTGAGACAAACTGGCACAGGCAAGACCGGTGTCGCTTCTTGATCCAACACCAGCGATGCAATGTGCAAGCAGTACTTTCGAGCTTCCTGATAATGATACGATCAAGACATAGCAAGCCCACAAGAACTCACATCATTGACCAATCAATTTCGACTCGTACGATTCAGACGATGCCCACTAGGCTGCTCTGACTTCTTCATAGAACACCACAGCATCATAGCGATGTGGCATATCATTCGCTCGTTTCATACCGCCTGAAGATTGATTCCGGCACTGCTATCGAATCTCATAGAGATTCCGCTGCGCAGGACGCCGATACGTGGATACAATGGCCGGGGCCTCTAGGTTGTATATCCCAGTGTCGATTCCTTTTCGTAACTGGCCGACATACATCCATCTCTGAAACCAAAAATAAGCCTCTGTTCTGCCGCTCACCGTCTGAGACAGCCAACTGATATGCCTGTGATGAGCAGATTTCCTGTGCAGGTCCATAGACACAAGTAAAACCAAAAGCAGGATGCAATCGACACAAGAAATCAACCCAGCGCATGTTTGTGAAGGATTAATCTCCGAGAAAGCCTTCACCTACTTTCTTGCTCTGTCGATCGAACCTGTCCCTCTTGCCCAATTCTATCGCTAAAAGTTCATGGGGGTGCCCACAGCAATTCCTTTTTTTGCACAGGAATTCAGGGCGCCGAATCATGTTTGTCGGAAATGAGGAGCAGGTCTTGGTCCAGTTGCTCGCTGGGCTGACGTAGTCACGTAGGCAGCTTCCATTCCCTCGATGCGGGACGCACTGCATTGTCATCATATTCAATGGCGAGACGAGCACTGCTACACGCATAACACAATCCCATTGTCCGGGAAAGACGAATACGTTCTGGGCCATCAGAATTTCTGGGACAAATCGTTCGATTGGTAGCAAGCCAGAATCACAAAAATGGGACATGCCATCAGGCTGACCTTCGCGGCAGTGCCTTCCATTCTTTTCTGAGTCCCTTTGTTTCGATGATGCTTGCAGGCATGCAATACACCGGATCTAAATCTACCAAGCCAGGATATCCCAAAAGTGACAGACCTACGATGCGTACCGTTCAACGACGCTGATAAACGGACGGGTATGGCTCGTTTTAACGTACCTGCGACTCCAAAGTGGGTATGAAAGACATCCACCATGTCGCCGGGCCGATCAGCGATACCGCCCGTCTCTGGATCCTGGGCAGAGAGAATGAACCCAACGAGCTTCTCACTGTCGATCCAATTGATCTTATTCAGGATCGACAACGCCGAAAGCACCCAAAACGAATAGCAGACCTATTCGGTAATGGTGTCAATCGACGAGGAGAAAGCAACTCGACCTCCGCGCTCACGTCTGGCAATTTCTCGGGGCGGCCGTTGAGTCCTCCATTTGGAAGTTGCCGCTCTGACAGCCACCAGCATAGCATCTCTGAATCGATCTCGTTTAGTCGGTCAAGAATCGCCAGGGCAGCTACGCAGACAAAGACTAGAAAAAGAAGACAGTGAACGAGGCGGCGTATGAGTTTGCGTGGTGCACACAACGACGTAATGTATCGTTGCCCACCTTGCGCGGCATGACTTTCTGCGCCGGCGGTCGCGCCGTACCCACCGTCAAAATTGCGACACTGGCGGATGTACGAGACCGCGTTCTCGACGTCCATGGCCTCCAAACGACCGAGGAGCGATAGCCCGTTGACGGCAATGTAAAGGAAGCGGGTGTCGATTTCACCAAAGGCGTCGCCCGCGAATACCCCGGAGGGTTGTTGGAGTGATACAATGACTTGGGTATATTGTCATCAGGCGTCTGTACCAAATAGGGTGACGCACATTTGACGACGCGGTCGACGTCCAGTCTGTCAAGTGCATCTTGTGTGACAAGGATCTGGATCGCACTCAAGGTGGAAAGGATATGCGCGTCGTGGTCTGGATTTGCACCGAAGCCACCTACAGATTGTGTGGCAAGGGAGTAGGAGGGGAACGGGAGGCGTAACAGATCAGGCTCAGAGAGGAGATGACGAACGAGGGAACAAACCTGCCTCGTCGTCCCAACAGCTCATCACATATTCAATCATCTCTTCCCGATCGAGGGCTTCTTGATGTCCCGTGATGCACAGCGCTGTGAGTCCCCAATAAATGGCGTTCATCCGCAGGTGTGCGGTGAGATGATAAGCGAGATCATCTTTGTTCTGTGGGATGGTCAGCGACGCGTGGCGGAAAGCATGTGGTGTGCTCACGTTTCCGAGCGACTGTATGTACGATACGTGCAAGGGCACGAGCAGTTTGTCTTGGGTGCTCATCGTCGTAGTCGATTACTGACTTGAAAAGTCCATCTCGGACTATGCCGATTCCAAAAGAACTAAATCCCACAGACAGGACAAATGTAGGAACGTGACATGTGCTATACTCCACCGCCTTTCCACCTAAACTGACGATAGGGAATATATTATTGATAGACTTTGGCTTAGATCACCTGAGCTTCTTGTGACAACCTCTCCCTCTCCAACTTCAAGACATTGATCGCGGCAGTATCGTTACGTTTGTGACGGGCTCGAATGTCTCGGCTTCCTTGACTTGGACCGTTGGGTCGCAACCTCCAGGTGTTGCTATCCTCAAACGTGGGATGAGTTCGGGAGCCTCCGTATACTAGATACCCATATCCGCGCATTTAATTGAACCTCCACGATATAACAAAGAGGGGGTGAAAGCGTTTGGGCGAACAAGGACCACGGCGCTGGCGCACGAGGCGACTTTGATATCATTCGACCTCGGATCGAACGATGTCCTCCAATCGGAGAGCATGACGGAGATGAGGGGGCACTGCCGGTGGGCGTCATGGGCGTCATGAACGTGGAGTGATTCCCTGCGACTTTAACACGGACTACAGTTGGCGAGACCGCATGAAATCATCGTCGGTGCAGTAACTCAGGATCCTGCTAACAAAGGCAGCCCTAGGAGGTTAGGGACCCGACAGACTCCCTTTTTGGAAACTATTCATTTTTCGGCGTATGCCGGCGAGCGAGACAGAGCAACTCAGCTTTCCAATTATCTCGCCATTTGACTCGACGACCAACTCAAGCGTGCACTGCCCGCTGAGTCCCACTCGCCCAAGAAAACGAAAAAACCACACGCAGGTCGTGTTTCCGTATCCGAGGTGTTTCCACTCGGAGCGACGCGATACCGCTTTGCCTCTACCCCGATTTGGTTTACTCGTTGGCCATTGGGACGGTAAAATAAGAACAATAGCGCCAGCACGTATATCTGTACTTCTCAACCGCTCCACTCGCAGACTATCTCTCTCCATATTCCTCAGCTTCAATGCCCGCTTCCGAGGTTCAAGGTCCCCTGGGCTTACAGCTCAACCTCCCATCCCACATCCCTGGCACCCGCTCGGTGGCTTATGATGTCCAAGAAGACCAATTGCTTCCACCCGGCCGGACGCGCTCCCAGCCGATAGGAGAGTCCAGTCAAGGACCCTCGTACGGTCGAAGGACACTGAGCGAGAGCTCGTTGGGCGCCCCCGCTTCCATGCCTGTGCTTCGATCCCCCCCGGTGGCGGATAATGCCGTAAGTATCGCCGTCAGCACGCCCCCAGCGTTATTGACGTGGCACCCTCCGTTGTTTAGGCCTCGGAACAACCACCCTCTGCACCTTCACCTGTTCCACCTTCACCTGTTCCTACGGAAATAATTCCTCCAGATCTTACACAAGAAGAAATCGTCGACGACATTCAACAATCAGGAATCAAAGTACGCGACTTTGCCGAAAAATCTTTTACTGTTCAACGATGCGCGCCCGAATTATTTGATCCCATTCTTGGTTGGCATGTTTATGAAACAGTACTCGAAAATCCCAATCCCGAGAGAAATCCTCTCAATGGAAGATATCTACGCAGACTGCTAGATCTTGGTTGGGTCTCAGAAGAAGAGGACGGACACCGGTGGCTGATGAAAGACAGGGAGGCATTAGAGAAGTTTGATAGTCGCCCCCATTATCCATGGAAGGCCCTCAATTTGACCAAGCCCACGAAGGAAGATCTGAGAGAGGTGGCAATATCGAGGTTCCAATGGGTGAACGCCGAGCAGCTCGTCCCTCAATTTGTCAACCGTGGCATCTCCCGCCTCGCTGCTGCCTTTCGTGGCTCTCGTCACGCCGCGACGCGGTATCAAAAGCGACCTGCAAACGAGTCCACCGAAACCGAGGAAGACCCCAAAACCTCACCTCGGTTAAAGAAACAACGGTTGTCAACTGATGCAGAGTCAACAGCTTCGGGAAGTCAACCCGGTCCGAGTTCATCTGCGCACTTTCCTTTGACGTTGATCAACGGCAAGCCACCGCAGCAGTTTCCCGCGGGACATCCGTCGGATAGTCCACCGCGTACCGCCCCGCTTCCAACACAAGGAGCACTCACTCGTTCTTTACAACGCCACCTTTCCATGACATCGCTCTCCTCCCCATGCTCTGCAGACGTCTCCCGCTCAGACTCGCGGTCGTTGGCCCAGGGTACGAATCACGAGTAACCTAATCGATGCCCTCGAATCCACGTAGCTCTGAGTGCTGGTTGTCGGTGACCCAAGGACATGGAATGTAAGGTGTACGGATTTTTTCACAAATAGTGATTCGAGGGGTAGCATGTTGAATGGGGGGGAAAGATAGGTAACATTGTACCAATAATGTATCCGATTTGTTACCCTCTTGTAACACGTGTTTCAAGTCCTGAGTTTTCTTTTCTTTACATTCTGGCAGGTTCTATTCCACCGCGCATTTGGTGATTGATTGAATGATCCATGATCCTGTCGATGTCCTCCTGGCAATTTGGAACGGCATCACGGCTAATATGGACACTGTCCGCACCGTCCTGTAACACTGACTCCAGCCAATGGCAGGAAAATAGCATCACTGGCACCATTGACAAGTCGGGCGTACATTTCCTGCGACATCAACAGACAACCTACATCAAAAAATAGTTTAGCGAAACAATCCTTCATGTTCCGACGGGAGAGCCTGTGTCTTCGACGTTTTCCATGGTCCGAGTCGTTTGGTAATCACAAAGTCTTTCGGTAAGTTAGCCCCGTGCACTACAAGCGAAGTTGATCGAACGCGCATTACCGTTCGCGAGCAGCGCAGCAACCATCTCCGCAAAAGTGAATACATTTCCTGTGTTTTTACTACAGGTTTCAAGTCATAATATGTCATCTTCTTGGGCGATGCATGCGCAGCGGATGATCTTCTGATCCGAACAAGCAACGCACAGCAATACCCCAGTGAAGCGAGAGGGAGGTTTAATGACATCCTCTTTCAGGTACTGTGGGGTATAAAATTCGTTATCTGTCCCTCCAAGAAGCGTACGCTATTAAGTTTCCCCCACTCGCGAGCGGACATGGGAGCCCTTTCTGCCATCGTGCTCCTTGGGACGCTTGCAGGCCTTTTCTCGACCTCCCGAGCTAGCAGTGCGAACTTAAGCTCAGGCTGTCTCTGCACCAGCGGCCAACCCTGCTGGCCCCCCGCTGCCACCTTCGCCCAACTCCAATCCCGGGTCTCCCAACCGCTGATCTACCCCCTCCCCACCTCCTCCTCATGCTACCCTGTCTCAGACCCATCCGGTAACTGCACCGACGTCCTCACGAACTGGTACGATGACGTCTGGCGCGCATCGCATCCCGGTTCGATGGAGATGGCCAATTACGAGACGTTCATGTTTCGGAACGGGTCGATCGCTGCGTGTTTTATGAATACGAGTATCACGGGGACGTGTGAACAGGGTCGGGTGTCTGTCATAGGTGTGGATGCGCGTTCGGTGGAGGATATACAAGCGGCGGTCAAGTTCGCGGTGCAGTATAGCCTGAAGCTGGTCGTCAAGAATACGGGGTAAGTCCAGTCGTACGCGGGTGCGGGCGAAAGGCACATCGCGCACGTATGGTTCGTATCTGACGCACGATTGTGGGTCTAGCCATGATTTCGTTGGGCGTAGTGCAGCGCGGGGTTCGTTTATGGTGTGGACGCATAATATGAAGAATATCACGTACGACGCGGCGTTCGTTGCACAGGGTGCGCCTGGGAACGAGACTTTTGAAGGTCGGTCGGTCGGTTTGAAGGGGTATCTTGGATTGTGTTCGTTGATGTACTTGTTTGTACAGCTATAACGCTCGATGCTGGCGTGCAGTTCTACGAAGCGTATGCTGCGGCAAACGATAATGGGCGTCTGATGGTTGGTGGCATCTCCCCGGGCGGCTCTATCGGTGCTGCTGGCGGATGGTTGGCGGGTGGAGGACATTCTCTTTTTTCGCCCAGCTATGGTCTTGGTAAAGTTCTTGTTGACGATCCTACTGAACACCGAGCTGATCGTCCCATGAAGGCGTCGACAACGCTTTGGAAATATCTGTCGTGCTTTCGACTGGTGAATACTTGACCACGAACGAGTATCAGAATCCAGATCTCTTCTGGGCCCTGCGCGGCGGCGGCGGCGGCACGTACGGGATCGTGACCTCGGTCACCTACCGCACGTACCCGGCAGTGCCAGTCCAGACCTGGGCATGGACGGCAAATATCACCAATTCCTCTGTACTGCCAGAACTAGTCGAGGGGCTTTTGCGCTACCAAACCCAGTTTACGGATGATGGCTGGGGTGGCTACGGCACCATATCCAGCCAACAAGTCGCTTTTGGCTATGCGGCGCCGAATATGACCAACGAGACTGTCACCGCAACGACGCAGGGGTGGCTAAACTTTACGCAGTCCTTGGCGCCTTATGGGGTCGTGTCTGCGAGCGAGACATACTCTTTTTCATCTTGGTATGATGTTATTGAGCTAGCGGTATCCAATAATGGGAGCGGGGGTGGTGGATATCTAGTGATCTCCTCTCGCCTCCTATCGCGGGACACAGTTGCGAATAACAGCCAAGTCGCGCAGCTGATCAGTAACTGGAATATGAGTTTCAAGTGCGTCATATTCGTATTTACTCTCTCTCGGAATAGCTGACGGTGATCCACGCAGTACCGTCGCTGGCGGCAGAGTGAGCCAGTTTAGCGCTGATTCTGCTGGATTAAATCCTGCGTGGCGAAATGCGGTCGTCGAGGCGGCTTACGGGGTATCTTGGGACGAGGACACGTCGTCGACGGAGATTCAGGGTATGATCGAGCAACTCAAGGGGCAGATACAGGAGATGTATGATGCGACACCCAACGACGGTGCTTATTTCAACGAGGTGCGTCGCTGTTGCATGTCTAGCTGAGTACGTGGCTCACTGATATCTGTACCATGGCGATATTCGAATAGGCGTCTGCGTTCGAGGTCAACTGGCAGCAAACGTTTTTCGGTGCACACTACTCGACGTTGAAGAGCATCAAGGACAAGTATGATCCGTATCGGTTGTTCGTCGTTACGGAGGGGGTGGGGTCCGAGGACTGGAACAAGGAGTTGACGTGTCGGTATGGGTCATGAGGGGCATGCTTTTTATTTTATATCGTTCTTCGCGCGTATTCCGCGTTATCTAAACTTTGCCGTGGCGGACCCGGGCTTCAAGTCGTGGTCCGTCGAGGTCATGTATCAAATTATCGTGGTTCCGGTTCATGGTGGCGAGATTGAGCCGCAAATGTGTCATTTACGCCGAAGGATTCTGAGTGTTCCAAATCGTACACGTTGTGTCCTCGAGGCATCATTGCGTTGTGGCTGTAGCTGATCTTCCTGTTTCAGTGATGTGGCCTTCTCCTTGGCTGTGAGCCAGTGCCTCGTGTTCATATACTTTCAAGTCCTAGTACGTTCACAGAAAAACGTGCATCACTTTTCCGCCGACACACCGAGCCAGGTGTAGTATGTGAACACTACCTACTGGGGTGAGAGTTTGAGTTTGACTCACCCGAATAGAGTCAGAACACGGGGGCCTGCGCCTTGCGACTCGCCAGCACCGTGTCCATACTCGACGCTTTTTGGTTTCTGGCAGACACCGGCGTGCGGGGCTCTACTTTCAACCGTAATCTGGCATCAAGCCATCCAACCGACCCCGAACCCTTTCCGAGCTCGTATTCGTACCTCATACGTACCATGTGCGCCACCTATGTCCGATTCTTGCGGCGGCATCTCGGTTTTATTGAACCTTAGTCGATTCGCACAGGCCACGCAATGCACCACCTCCGAGGCTCGGAGTAGGCGATAGAATCGGCGAGGGCGATTCTGAACTCGTGCTCGACGTTCTCCCGTCGGATTTGGCAGAGGTCGCGTTTGAGAATATGAAGAAAGAGGTGGCATGGAAAGTCATGTATCATCGAGGTACGTCCGGCGCTGTCATACACACCGTCTGCGTGCGCTTATGTCGTACGATATTTCATTATTTAGGTGGGGAAGTGCCTCGAATGGTGGCAGTAGAGGGGGAGGTCGCTGCGGACGGAAGGTGAGCGAAACGAAAGGCCCATCATTACGGCCGACGGTGGTTTAAATTCATATATATCCTTTTTTTCCCCCTTCCTCGTCGAATAGTTTTCCAATATACCGGCATCCGGCGGACGAGTCCCCCGCACTTTGTCCATTTTCCCCAACGGTCACTCTGATCCGGGCGCATGTGGAAAAGGTGCTAGATCACCCGGTGAACCATGTTCTGATTCAGCTTTATCGGAGCGGGGCAGATTACATATCAGAACATTCGGATAAGACGATCGACGTGGTCCGTGGGTCCAAGATTGTCAACGTCAGCCTTGGTGCACAACGCATCATGACCCTGCGTTTGAAGCGAGACGGCGGTCAAAATGCGGGGCAAAGGGGTGTTGTTCGGCCGTCGCAGAAGATCCCACTCCCACACAACTCGGTGTTCGTGTTGGGATTGGAGACCAATGCCAAGTGGTTGCACGCGATCAATCACGACAAGCGACCAATACATTCCAAGTCCCCCGAAGAGCAGTTCATGAACGGGGAACGCATTAGCTTGACGTTTCGGCATATTGGGACGTTTCTTTCGGGGGACGAATCACGTATATATGGTCAGGGGGCCAAGAGCAAGAATAGGGAGGACGCACAGCCTGTCGTGAACGGAACAGAAGAGGCTGCGATACTCCTTGAAGCATTTGGTAAGGAAAACCAACAGAGTGAATTCAATTGGGACGTAGTATATGGGGAAGGGTCTGACGTTCTTCATTTTACTCCGGGACGCGCGTGACGACTCGCATGGGTTAGTGGGGAACAAAGATGGATCGTCGCTGTATGAATGGAAGATGCTGTTATTGTTTTGTTTTTGATGCCTAGCAACGCTTGCGAGCGAGTTATGACACAACCCATCTTTTTTTTTTCAACTACCACCACTCATTGCTGCAAACCGCTATCGCTCTTTATTGTCACCATCCGCAACGCAGGTCGCTGCTCTTGGTGTTCGACGTGCACAGTCGCTCGTTACTGACACTCCAAATTTTTTCTGGCTGGCTATCTTTGTCCCGAGGTTATCGTAACTTGGACATTCATTTGATGGTAAGCGGAACCAGTTCATGTGTTCTTTCCTTTTTTGGATGCCAGGGGGTTGAGGTTTTTCAGGGCGAACGCGTGTTGATTTCTGTCGCGGGTTCTCCTTCCTTCCCCTGCTTCAGCTTTCTGCTGTTCACTTGCGGAAAGTCAGAGACACGAGGCTACTGATCGTGCTACACGAGGCTCCCTATTCTTGTCTCCCCCCCCATCATCTCTCCCCTCCGCGGTACTTATAATCTCTATTCTACCGTTAAAAAATACAACAACAAAAAAAATCCCATCTTCCCGAACGCGACACCGACGCTCTCCACGCCTTCACGAGCTCGCTTATTTTACTACCTCTTTGCATGATAAACTCATTTCATTAACGAGATGTCACGACTTCAGCCCAGCAGCTCCTCCGAGTCTCCCCAGAGCGCGTCTCTTGGACCGTCTGACCAACGCGGTGAACTCTCCGAACAACCCTCTTCGTCTACCCACCCCAGGGCATCCGAAGGTTCGGAAGGTTATCCCTCCTGGCTCCCCAAGCGCCCTCCCCCACCGGATCCAGGCTCCACCGTTCACTCATTCAATGGCCGATACACGCCCGGGCTTACCCCCATTGAACCCTTCGGCATCGGTCGCAAGCCCACTCCACGTTCTATCCGTGTCGTCAGCCTTCAGGATGCCATCCAGCCTGGTCGGGACCATCGCGATATCACAGAACAGACGCGGTTCAGTAACCCACTGCGCCCCCGCGTCTGGTCCCGCGCGATGACTGCTAGGATGAGTCCAACATTGGTGTCCGCTGCGATCCGTGCCCAAGACCGCGTTCGTCCAAAATTCAAATCAAACGGTCTCCATCCCGAACTCCTGCGAAACCCAACCCTCTTGGCTAAACTCTACTTTTACTCATTTCCCTTCCTCACGTTTTATCATATTCTGCTGCAAACCTTCTTTGACTTCAATGCTGTATTTATTTTGCTGCAGTGCGTGTCTTTCGTTCATGTTATTTGTTGCTTTCGTACTCACCGTGACTGCTAGGGTCGCAGAGCATCCCAATCCGACAGCACCTGGTGTGTCGGGATCTGGAAAGAATTGGGCGCTCGGCGCAACGGCTTATATAGCTTGTTGGCTGGTTGGAGTTTTCATGGTATTTGTGCTTTATGAGCTTGTTTATTCCTTCTACCGTCGATGGCGCGTTAGTAAGTGTCTCTCGCCCTTGTCTTCGTAGAGAACCGTTCACTAAGACTATTCCAGAACGACCGCGCATCATTCCACTCTATTTTTCGTCCTCTGCATTCAGTCTCACCTGCATGACGTCGTACACCAACTTTTGCTTCATGCAGTACATCCGATACTCAGCCTTCTTTGGGGAAAACGGTGGCCTCCGTGATGGTCTCGCCGAAATGTTCTGGTTTTATTCACAGAACTTGCCCACCGTCGCGCTCCTCTTACCTCGAGCGGGTCTCTGCGTCGCATTGCTCTTGTCATTCTCATCTGCGAACCCGGAATACCTTGATTTGATCGAAGCTGGCTTCAACGGTCGAGATACGACCTTCTTCCGCGCGTCTAGCGGCACGCTGACGGATTACGCCCGCGGCGTCTTGCTCGCCAATGCTGCGTGGACAGCATGGCGTGCGCTCGTCCTTCTCATCAGCTGGTATGTTTACTCTCACCTCGGCTGGTGCCTCACTTACACTCATTACTACCTAGGATCGGCCTATGGATCTTGAGCGGTCAGGGCTGCGCGGGACTCTGTGGTCCCCGTTTTAGATGGGAGGAAGAAGATCGCGAAAAGACCTGGTCCATTTACAGTGATGGCGCCGAGGACGTCGACGCGCTTCCCTGGAGCTGGAGGGCGTGTACGTGTCTGCGCATCCAAGAAGCATTTGACTTCTGTCTCACGGTCAAGCCGCCTGCGCGGTGGAGCACGGTCACGACGAAGAAAGAAGAAGCAGAAGGGGAGGAGTTGCCTGGCGTACCGACCGAGCCAACCTTTGAAGTCGAACAGGTGTTGGCGGCCGTAGGATTACCCTCTGTTCCGGCGCCTGCGCGCCGAGGTGCGCTTTCGGATGACTTGTTTGCACATCCAAGGGTGGGCTGGGAGGCAGGTGTTGCGCCTTTGTCGCTGCCCGAGTTGTCGGATATCATTCCCAAGGTGGTCAAACGATCATCCAAGGATCGGGAGATCGCAGGTCCTTCGGCGCCGTTGATGAAGTTGCCGTACCCGTTCGCGGGGTATGGTGCGCAGGTGTCGTCAAAGGATCAAATACCGTTCCCACCTTCCCCTGGTTCACGAAAAGAAAAGCGTAGATCCCAGGTCTCGAGTGGCTCCGAAGCTAAGCAATCTACTGGACTCAAGCAAGCAGAGGAAGAGGCCAAAGAGGAGGACGTTGAAGAGCAGGAGGAGGAAGAGGAAGAGGAAGGGCAGGAGGAGGAGGAGGAGGGAGAGGAAGAGATGGAAGATAGCAGTGAGGCCCACCCACGCACCTCTGGCTCTATGTCTAGTCTTGGCCAGCCCATCCACTCCCGTTATCCTTTCCAATTCCGTCGCCCACATACCCGCGGCGCGTCCGTGTCCTCGAGTGCTATGACACATTCTACCCCTCAAAAGGACGCCTCGCCCTCGTCGAATTCACTCTCCGCGCATTCGAGATCCACACAGTCGACCGGGAACGGAGAGACGTCCGATTCGCCCATGTCGCAAACGATGGGTGGCTCCGTGATGTCAAGTCCTACGTCTGGATATGGTAGTCCGATACCTATGCCTCCTCGTCATCCTCAACCCGGTCGAGGACGTGCCCGTGCTGGAACTATGCCTGCATGGCCAACCTCGCCTTCGCCGGTCATGTTCCCAGGGCGGATCCCTCCTAGGATTCGTACTGACAGCGAGACCACCGACCACATGCCAGGCGGCTACGAGTCTTTCTTGAGCGAGGAACTAGACGAAGACGAAGAGGTCGACGATGCATCAGAAGAGCCCCAGATGATGGAGCAACCCGAACCAGAGGGTCCCCATGAAGTGGCAGAAGGCGAAGACAGCGTGGGTCTACTGGGCGTTCCCCCGCGCAGCCCACGTTCATCCAACGTAAGCAGCCGACGTCGACGTGGACGCCGCAGCTCCCAGTCTGGCTCGCAATCGCGACAAAACTCGGTGTCTTCAAGGTCTAGAGCGGGGTCTGCCGTCCGCTCGCGCGCGCAGTCACTCATCCATAGTCTGGGAAACGCGTCGCGGTCATCGGTCGACCTCGTGCAGTCGATACGCAGCCGTGCCAACTCGTCGATGGCAAGACTCGAGGAAGACATGGTGTCCACGTCTGATTCGGGTTCGCGTTCGCGTTCCGGGAGTGCGTCGCATGCCAGTAGCAGTCATGAAAATTACACATTCGGTCAGCCCATGTTGTCACCGATGCGTCAGACGTCGTCCCAGGGCCTACGCACAGCCGCCTCGAACGTGTCCATTTCGGCGCCGTCGGAGGCTACGACCTCGAGATTGACGGCGCGTGAAGAATCGCAGTCACGTGAACGTGAGACGGAGAGAGCGGGAATCGCTATTCCCTCACCGAGGAACGATGCGAGTCAACCCGATATCAGTACTGCAGCGCAATCCTTCATTACTGCGCCAGCGACGATCACAGGGACGTCCGAGTCGGGCGTGCCAGTATCGTCGAGTTGGGCGGACGCGACGCACATGGTTGACAGGCCAGACACGACGTGGCGGCCTATATGAGCGGCCTTTTTTCTTTTTGACAATCGACACCGGTATCTATCCCAATCTCCGTATTTCCATCGTGTGGCGTGCCCCGCAAGTCTTGGATATTAAACAATCATACGGACGGTCGGATTCAGTTTTTTTTTTTTTGTTATCCTATTTTCCTTCTCTTCATCGTGACGTGATTGCGCATTAACATCCTTCAGCATCGTATTACTAACCTTATCCCGTACATTCATCATTCGTCTCATTCTCATCTTCCGTACATCCATTCTTGACCGCACGCAAGCCATGTTCTTTACCCCTCCTCCCCGCTTTTTTCCGCCTTGCACTTTCAGTCGCTGTTTTTTTTTTTACTGTTGTCGTCGTTACGTGCATCGACTTTCATCCGTACTATGATCGTGTTCATGTGCTGCCGACATGGTAAATGCCCCACACTTGTTGCTCAAACCCTCCTACCGCCCGACTACTGCCTGAGCGATTCAGACCCTGCGTGCGCGTACGAAATAGTCATTTTTGGAGGGAGATGGGCATACTTCGCGTACAGACAGGCCGAGAAAATCGTGACTGTCGATCGCCCGAGTGACAAGTCGTATGTATCCGAGAACCATCGACTGGTTTCGGACGTACAAATTACCAGGTATCGCGGCGGCTCGTGCTGCTCTCTGCGTTCCATGAGAGTGCTCTGGGCCATAATGCATTAATGCCTCGAGTCATCGATACATGTACACCTTGGAAGGATCCTATATACATTCCTATTTTTTTTCCGTTCTTTCCTATCACCATCCAGAACAGCTAACCTCCTGAATCTGAATCTCAGAATCAGAGTCAGATCTCCAAAAACAAGAAAGAAAGAAAAAAAAGAAAAGAAAAGTCACGTCGGCGTCGGCGTCGCTCATCAAATTAATCATATATCAGGGAACGAAAGAAAACCAAGGGAGAGGGAGAGGGAGAGATGGACCTCCGAGAGTAAATAATTACGTGTAGGTTGTAGCGATAGGAAGAAAACCGAGACCGTGTGTCATAATGTCATACCTATGCCATCTTGTTTCTGCCCAGATCAGTCACGAGGAGGAATCGATGGACACTCCATGGAAAAACTATGAAGCGAATAAGAGAAGAGGAGAGCGCGAGCGAGCGAGAAAGAACAATAATATATCACAGATGTACGGATGGAAAGCATATTATCGCCGCCAGGGGTCGTGCACTGCAATGATTGCTTCAAAAAAGGCAAGGAGAAAGGAATGAGAAATTAAAGAGGGGGGGGGGGAAACACAAAAACGGGATGGAACGAAATGAAACACCACATCACAACTTGAGCTCCGTCAACACTCTCCTCGCCAACATCTGGTACTGCCACCCATCCCCGCCCGCTCTCCGAAACTGAATCCCGTGGAGCGGTAACCATGGGACCTATATACACAAGATGCGTTATCATCCATGACAGTGAGCCGAATGACAAAAGTACGCCAGCACCCACCTTGATAATATTAATCTCGAACCGAACCGACATCTGATTTGCGCCTATCATTTCGAACACTTCTCGGTCCACTTCACCCGTGGGGAACGGTGCCAACGTTGGCCGTGGCGTTTGTGGTGGCGGTGGTACTTGCATCTGCGGCGTCGTACCAAAGTCTCTTGGTATTGGCGGCAAGATCTTGCTCTTGGTCGGCGAATGCGAACGCAACGTCTGAGGCTCATCCAAAGGTGACCCTACCGTCGTCGTCGTCCCGTTCATCTCCTGGTGCCGTGACCCATCAGCAAGAACCGTATGCGCCGTCGACGACACGTTGAAAAACGACGATGAGCCACTACTTGGCGTTGCACTCAATACCGTTCCAACCGAGGGTCGATTTGGTAGATCTTTTTCGGGTGTTGTTAATTCGGGCTCTTTCTCTTTGATACTTTCCCGATCACGTGACTTGACACCAAAGGAGAGTTTCGACGCTTTCTTGACCAACGAACGAGGGGTTTTGCCGGTTTCGTTAGAGCCTGACGATCCGCGTCGACGATGGTTACTAGGGCGGGATTGTACACTCTCGGGCACAGACGAAATGTCTATGGACGGTATGTGAATGCATTCGAATCCACTCTTGGTTTCGCGGTATTGGACCTGCATGCGATCGAGAACCTTCTTGATGTCCGCCTTGAGAACCGAAGGTGATTTCGTCGACGTCGTGGAGACGCTGTAAAACATGCTGTTTCAGCGTTGCCGACCATGAAGAAGATAATCACGTACCTGAACAACCCTTTCAAGTGAACGGGTTTGAAGTCCTTGTCCACGTGGGGAGCATCCCTAAAGCTCTCGTCCCGCGAATCAGACGTCTCGTGCTCCGCATTCTCCTCGACTTCTTCCGTTCGCCCGAACTGGCTCACTGCCACCGGTCGCCCACTGCTCATTCCGTATCCCGTCGAAGGTCGTCGATGTCGGCCAATCGAACCAAGACTCGGGAGCAACGTACCCCCCGTACTGCTCCGTCGTTCATGACGTATCGCCCGGCCCTGTGGATCCAGAATCGTCGCCGCCCGCCGATGTGTATGCGACAACGGCTGACTCTGACTTGTAGACAGTGGTGGCGGCGAAAACGTACTCTGCCGCCGACCCTCCGACTCTGCACCATTCTTCGCATGAAATATGTCAACCGCGTGCGACCGCTTCTCCGCCTCCGTATCTGTCGCAGCCTTAAGCGGTACACCCCCTACGATCGTCGTTCGTTTGCCAATGCTTCCTTGTCCCCGCTTCCCATCTTCCCCGCGCCCACCACCACCCAATAACGTCCCGAACCGCTTTACAAGCGTCGCACCTGTCGCGAGCGGCCCATCATGCACACCCCGTTCGTCCTCGCCGACAATCCTCTCCTTGGCTGCCGCAAAGTGGCCAACCTCTGGACCAGCTGTATGAGGCATTGGCATATCTTCTGCCAGTTCTTCCACGGGTTTTTCCGTCCCTCCAAATACGCCCAAGCCACGCAAAACGGTCGGACGTTGGCTGAGACTGTGACTACGACGATGTGTCGATGCGGGTGGCGCACGAGGCAGGGCTGTGCCGGTGGTGGGTGTCGTTGGAATGGCAGAGACGTCGACCCGTTTCGTTGTTGGTTGTGGCGATGGCGGGAGCCCAACATCACGCGCCCTCGGTTGTCCATGAAACGTCGCAGCGGTAGGCGACGCCGTGGCAGATGCTGCATCGTAGGACATGCCAGAGTAGTGTGATGTTTCTGGTGCTGGCAGCCGGGGAAGAGGCATACTGTAGTCGGCCCTGGCGGAGACGGGCGTGACAAGTGATTGTGGTTCTCGCTTGGCGAGCTGGGATTGCGCCTTGGCGCCATACGCATTCGGGATACCCTCGTCGACGGCGGTTACGCCGGGAACGGCACCGGATTGGATGGATATCTGAGAACTGGCAAAGTGACCGGGACCATACACGCGTTCGCGCTCCAGCTTCTCCCGAGCGAGGTAGTACATGGAAATAAGTGGATGGAACCCACGCGTAGGATCCATAGGTTCACGGCTGGCATCAGCGATCGAGAGATGCGACTGAGAGTTAGGTAGGGAATGGGATGGGGTCGTTGGTGGCGAAGAGCCGGGCGAAAATAACTTCCGACGGTAAAAGTCGAACCCTGAGAACCGTTTAGATTTCTTGGATGGGGTCAAACCATCCTTGTGAATGTTGGACGAGGAACCGTCAAAGGAGACGGCGAGAGAGGAGTTGGAAAAAGATTCACCCCAGCGATCACCATTTCGACCTCGTTTCCTATCCCAAGCGGCAACTGTGCGAATGTAGGCTTCGGACTCCAGGACTGCGACCAGCTTGCGCTCAATCTCCTCCTCAGTGCCAAACTCGAAGCCCTTCATGCCTCCGATGACCTGCCGGTCGAGGTCGTCCACACGAAGAGGTTCCCGATGGACGAGATGAGAGTCGGGTGGTCCGCTAAATCCACGAACCATCCATGGGTGCTCGAGTACCTCGGCCAATGAAGCACGTGCCGCAGGGTTGGTGACGAGCATCCGCGATAATAAGTGTTTGCATTCTGTTCATGTGATCAGCAACGACCGATGTCCCCAGGACATTGACGCACCAGCACTCAACCAGACTGGATATTCGACAAATCCACGCTTGATCTTTGCGTGCAACGCTGGCATGCTTTGATCGTCAAAGGGAACCTTGCCACAGACAAGGACATAGAGGACGACGCCAAAACTCCAAACATCGACCTCGGGACCGGTATAAACTTTAGCATTCAATAACTCGGGGGCTGCAAAGTATAATGAACCGCAGAAAGTAGAAAGACGTTCAGCAGGGTCATATAAATTTGAGAGTCCGAAATCGATAATCTTGATATTGCCGGTCTCTGATATAAGTATGTTCTCGATTTTAAGGTCTGATGGAGGGATGCATGAATATGAGACACGTGGAGCAGTAACAAGATGGACTTACCACGATGAACCACACTATTGCGGTGACAATAGTCAAGTGCACTCCCAATCTGGCGAGCAAACTTGCGTGCGACACGTTCGCGCAGTCGACCGTGGCTGATGATGTAGTCGAGCATCTGACCACCGCTCACATATTCAAAAACCATATAATAATGATGTTGATGGATGATCATTTCGCGCATGCCGCAGATATAGGGATGGTGCAGAAGCATGGATAAAGCGGCCTCGCGGATGGTCCTGATCTCCTTGGAAGCATCTTTGGAAGCCTGCTTTGCGATAGCCTCTGGAGAAGCGTTTGAACCGTTGGGAAGGGATGTGGAAGGGTGTACACGGGGAAGGATTTTTATAGCGAGCTAGTGAGGAAACAAAAGATGACAAGACGACAGGAATGAGCGAGGCGCGCGTAGAGGGGTGTTCTGAAGACGACAGACCTTTTCTTCCGTAACATTATGAAGCGCGAGCTTGACTTTGCCCATGCTACCTGCGCCGAGGGTCTTAGTGAGGGTATAGTCGCCGAGGACTCTGTTTGCGCTGCGGGACTGCTTCGATGTAGAGCCATCTCTGTGTTGGCGGTGTTTCTGGTCGGACATGGGCTGTCTGTCGCGATCGGAAGAGCTTGTTTGTGGGGAGGTGCTGTAGGATTGCGGGGGCATAGAGACAGGCCGAGGTTTGGGGGTCGACGGTGCCCTCGTGGACAGTGCGGGGAGAGGGCGTGGGATGGCCGTCACTGTTGAGGAGAACGTTAGAGAATGTGTTGTTGTTGTTGTAGCCGTCGTCGTGACCGTCGTTGAGGTCGCTGGCGAGGACGGCGAGGGAGAGGGAGGATGAGAGTCGTTGTCGGATGGGTGTGGCTGAGTACTAGGCGCAGCCGAGTTGATGGGCAAGTCAAACTCGAACCCTCCTTGAGCTACTCTTCCATATGACGGCGTGGTGTCCAACCCATTTTCCTCAGGAACTTGGCCCAACACCGTCGCGACTGGGCCTGGGTAGAACGCCGCCATCGTCGCGGACGATCCTCGCGCTGGCCACTTTGTTGCCGTTGACTAAGAGTCAGGCAGTGCCCTCTCAGCTGGGTAGTAAATCAAGCTCGCCAGGGCCAGCAACGCCCAGGCTCAAAACTCTGTCGACACTATTTTACGTTGTCCTCGTCCTCCTTCCGAAAACGTGCCTGACGTTTTCTACACTGGGTCTCCTCTGGCCGACGCCCAAGACCCAGCACCGCAGCCCGAAACCATGCCCTTGTCAGGGCGGTACAGAGCATCGCGTCCCATTCCAGCTCAGTAACGCTAATGCGGAACGGAGTCAAACCCGTCGGAGTTGTTCACATGCTCGTGTCAAGTCTCGGTATCCACGCCAAACAGGAGTCTATTAGTTTGCCCGAGTACCTCCGTTTGATGTTCACAGCCCACCTCGTGTTCACCTCTCGCACAAACTCAACTCCATCAGGCACCCTCCCAGGTTATCGTTGATGTCATTTCCCCCCCATGGGCGCAAAAGGACGCTTCTCCAGGTGATCCGGCTGCTCTTGACACAGTACCGAGCTGCTACTCCCACGGAGTGCTGTAATAGTTGTCTCCCCTCGTTCTTAAGTGGAACACAAGGGTACAGCAACCTCTCGTTGTTCATCTCCAATGCATCAACAAAGAACCCCAAAGCGTCACATTGATCTCTCGAACCCCGTCATCACCAGGAAATCACTTTTCCCTGATGATTACAAAACTTCCCAGCATCGGCCGCCGTAGCTTTCGTAATCACGCTCAGAACCCCCTTGTCGCTTGTTCGTGGCTCCAAAATCGCCGCAGGCCCCCCGCTTTCGTCTTTACCCACCCAGGATCGAGTAACAGCGTTACGAAATCTCCTTTGCTTGCTTGTCCTTTCTGTCCATCAAGCCATCGATCAAGGCACGTCGACGATTCAGCATTACTCACCAACATGTTCAACACCGTCTTCTTGATACTGTAACTGGTCGACTTGAGGTTACGATCCTCGCCCGCGTACTCCTCAGGTTTACAATTACCTTTCGATTGTTTCGCTGAATCGCCAGAAAGTGGTACCCAACACCAAATCCATCACGTTCGACATGATCAATGCTGCTAAATGTTCGGAAAGAGACCAACCACAGCAGCATTGTAAATTGCGTAGTCGAAACCTCGTCCGTCACACCTCTGCTGTGCCAGTCTTGATACACTCTTTTTCTGTCACGCCGAGCTTGATGACGTCCAGTTTACCGGGTCAGAAGACGTCAAGCGCCTCAACTTCGTCGCGGTCAAGGGTGAACGGCACGAGGCAAACACTATACCAAGGGGATTGAAGTAACTGTCTGGTTATCTCGATGCATCGAGGCACTGTGCAATGTGGAGGTCTGGCATCAGTGACAGTCATCGTAACACCGCCTAGCGCGAGTGACGATGTTCAATACTTACCCCGCGAATCAGAGCCAAATGAAACCTGCCATCGGCAAGCTAGACTGCCTGACCTGCAGAATATCGGAACCGAGGTCAAGGAGATCACGTTGAGGATACGCGGATGATAACCCGTATCCCACACGAGTGTTGGTTGACAGTCAGTTGGACCACTTGGAAAAACCCTGATCGAATAGAGACATAACTAAGATCTGCAAATTTGTAGGTCTCTGAGTTGGACAAAGAAGAAAATCCCAGCCTTGACAGACAAACGAAAGAGACCGTCGCTCGACTTGGTAGGGTTAGGGTTCTCGTATGGGATTAAAAGCATGTCAAGGCCAACGCTGTGAACGCCGGGGCCGACGAGTCTTATGGTTCCCAAAGCTGATCGACCTCGTTCATATCAATATCTTAATTTCTACTTTATTCAGCTCACAAACTATGCACACTCAGGCTGTGTTGATCTCCAAAAGAGCGCCGGACTTCGATTTGTAAGTCCGAGAGTTCGCCATGCCGCAAGTTTTCGACAGTAACCATGCCAATTTTGCTGTACGATACATTGGTTCCACTGCCAATAATCACTCGCCGGTAGGTGTGACCACAATTCGTGATCGAGCCCCCATCATGGTGGTGAGATGCCCCATTTGTACGTTCGGGCTCTTATCTCCTCCGTATAAGTGACCTTGTCGGTCTCTTGGATGATCAAGCCATCATACTAACTTCCGTGCTTACTGTCCCTGCCTGGGCACAGGCCATAACTTATTCAAACGTTGCCAGTCTCGCCGGGTATTCGTTTATTGATACCTTCCAGTGGCAAAACATGGCGGACCCCACACACGGGCGAGTGTACGTGATCTGCTTACCGATCGGTGGGATGCTCGTCTGAGAGCACAATTCAGGACCTATGTCGACGCGCCTGGAATCAAGGCTTGGTTTGGGTTGTTACTGACAATGTCGTGGGTCCGAAAGCGGACAATGCCAACTACCTCGACGGAACTTCTTTAGGCTGCAGTCTTGGAATCATTTTATCGAACACATCGTCATGTAGGCCCAATAATATTGCTAGACTTTTTTTTTTTGCGCTGAAGCAGTTCCAGCCTTGATGTCATACATATGCCTGTGGGACTTGACCCACTGTGTGTGCGTTATTTGCGCCGTCTGGGTATGTATTGGGACTGCTCAGCCTTTGTTCAAGGGTTCGTTTGACACTAACAAACCCAAACATCCACTGACATAGCTTTTATTTTCACTCGATTATGTATCTATAACGTGTGTTTCCTTTCTCCATGTTTTGTTGACCTTGTTAACTTTGTCGGTGGTAATTGGTAGGGGTGAATGGTTGCCCCTGGTTGATTTATCTGATAGCTGATCCACAGGGTGAAATTTGAGGGTGTCAATAACCAGTCACCCAATCAGGCAACTTTACACACGCAGTGTCCTGATGGTGTTAATCGGCGTCCTGCTTCTGATAGTCTCCTAGGCTACACACAGCCAAGTGGTCAATGACAGACCGGGTATAGCCTCTCGTGTGTGAACGACGCGCGATTTCTCAAGTACATCCAATTCAGGTATAGCACAGGAGACGACTGATGCCTTCGACGGTAGCAATGCCGGATGTGGTGTTCGACTCGCTGATGGAGATAGCTTTGAGCCTGCTTTCAACAATGCTAGTGGTGGTTGGTGAATTGCCCCGTTTTCTTTTTCGAAACGTCGAGTAATTTGACTCGGTATGCGCTTGCGCGGAGCTCGACTGACACCAAGGTATCCTTCTGGCAGCGTAGTGATCCAAACGTCCCTAGCGTGAGGCCCGATATCCGGGCGGCTCTGTGACACCAGATAACTGGGTGATCCATCCGTGTATGAGATGCTTGATGGGGGCAAATTACTGATGCTAGCCATCCAGGGCGAGTCCGCAGCCAACTTCGACGACACATACTGCGATTTCCCGTCTCATTTCGGATCTATGAACAG
Organism: Butyriboletus loyo; assembly: GCA_038093515.1. Classification (NCBI taxonomy): domain Eukaryota; kingdom Fungi; phylum Basidiomycota; class Agaricomycetes; order Boletales; family Boletaceae; genus Butyriboletus; species Butyriboletus loyo. Next base: position 26,846 of record JBBPSI010000175.1, read on the forward strand.
CCGCATCATCAATCTAGACTTTTATGCGTGAAACCCGAATTGCTGTGCGTTGATGCGTCGGACTGGACGGACGACTTTGTAACAGGTGGCGATTGATATTGGGCTGCCAACGCCTACGCTTCTCGGAACGGATGCCCTTCGACCTATTGTTGGTGAGCGTGCACCACGTCAATCTATCCCATGCTGGCGGAAATGACTGTGACCATCTGGCCAGATTATACGAACAACAATCCGACGGCATTCGTAAACGCGTGCTTTGAATTCAAGTCTCTGAACATTTGCGCGTAAAGGCCGTCTCGAACGTTATATAACTCACACTGATGCTCAAGCATTCGGTGACGATCCGATCACATATAAACGTTTAAAACGACTGACGAAGCTGAAGCTTGAAGCACGGCGTATCTGACAAAAACGATTCTGTAGATCTCGTTGAATCACTGGAAGCGCCGCTCTCGAACGGATGGTTGAATGGGTGACTGGTCTCAGACTCCTGCATCGACTACGTATTTGCTCGCCAGGAGTACTCGACGCGGTCCAAGCAAGCCTGGGGGATCCGGGGTGCCGGTCCCCTTTTTCTCTCTCTCTGCAACACCATTTACACGGCGATATCGGCGACGCGTGCAAAAAAAAAGAGAGAGACGGTATGCTTGAAGCTGCATGTTCGAATCCAGTGACTCGCTCGAGCATCGACGTTGGCACCCGGGCATTTCGAGGCTGGGGGCTCCGAGGAGCCCATCTATACATTGGCTATAAATCGAAAGGACTGCATGTGGGCCCTCTCGCTGAGCCTCCCAGACACTTGTAATGATACATACCCACAGACTGCTGTGATTCCGGATATGGTTATGATTGCGAGGAGCAGTGCCATGAAAGGGGCTTGGCTCGTACCAAACAGTACAATGATCAGTGCGAGGTCGAGTCAATCATAGTCACGGCGGAGCGCATCTGGTACTCATGTCCCTCGTACGAGCACCTCTGTCAGCCCACTGAAGAGACTCCCGACGGGATGGAGGTCTGATAGCACCATCATGACTGCAGAAACGTGTAGGTAGTAGGTGGAATGTGGATCTGTAGAACCACACATACTAATCAGTGATCACGATATCAGTAACGTTGTCCATCGTACGTACACACGCACTCTCTAGTACCTTATATTTTAAAAAACTCCCTCACGGACGTTCAAGTTCTCGGATCCAGTTGAATACACCAATTATCAGCAGGAAGAAAAAAAGAATGTATTGCTACGACATCCAGCAAGCAAAAGAAAAAAAAAAAAAAGAGGATTAAAAAAGGACAGGAAAGAAAGACAGGAGCATCGTGACTCGGACGACCACGTTTGAACCATCGATCATGGCGCCCACCCGCCGACCTCTGATACCATCCAAAAACGAGCACCGTCAGATTGCAAATTTAGGCGAGGGGACAAGGAAAAAGAGGAAGAGACGCACGTTCGACCATGACATCGATCGTGTCTGTCGCGTGATAGGGTGCGAAGGATGAGGGTCAGCACATATACGTTCTGGGCGCAACAGTCGAAAACGGGCACTCACCATTGTCCTCCATGTCGAGCGAGGACGGCGTATCGTCTTCGCTTATCCTATTCCCGTCGTACAAAAACCTGGTCATAGTTCAAAGAGAGGAACGAGCGTATGAGCATGAGCATGAGCGTGCGTCTCTCGAATTAAAAACGACGACGCAAATGATAATAACAAAAAAAAGAGGGAAAGGAAACGGGAAGGAAACGCGCACCGAATGCTCGACACGTCCTTGCCCACCTTGGCCGCATAAGCCCCTTGCAACTTGCTCAATTTCGTATTTCGCTTGATTTTGAAAAAGACTTCGTCTCCGGTCGAGCTGACGACCTGCACACGCACGCGCGTACGTATGTGAGAAGCGAGAAGGGAAAAGGGAAAAGGGGACATCGTCAGCGTTCGTGTCAAGATCCACACAGTAGAGGAACATAGAAGTGAGTTTTTGGAGAGGAGGACACACCTTGACGTTGATCGGGGCATTTTCACCCTCAGTTTTGACTTCGTTCTGAGTCTGCTGCGACGGGTCCACTTCAGTCATCCTTATCCTATCTTATCCGAATCCGCTCGAATCTCTCCTCTTTCAAAAGTGCTATAAATCGCGTGATACTCGTTCCCTTGGACGAGTGTCGAAGTAGCCGATAACAATGATGCAGATCCTGCGCGTAGATGGCGTTGACGAACGAAGGAAAGGGGAGGTAAAAAAAAAAGGACGGCAAGACAACCCGCAGCGGCTCACCGAACGCGAGCCACTCAGTATGTTACCTAATCAGCTTCACCAAATTATGCAGATTTAAGTTACGAGACCATGTAAATACTCGAAATAAAGGCAGAGAGTGTGTGTTATGGAAGAGATGGATCGAATAGAAAATGAAAGACACCCACTGCAGATCACGTCTTGGCTCGAGCTTTCCCCTTGCCCTCCTTCACCTTGTCGTGCTTCCCAACCAAGCTCAACAACCGCCTCGCACGACTATACACCTCGTCTTCCTCGCTCGAATCCCCCCACACGTCCCCTTGCGCATCACCAGTCCCGCCCCTTTTTAGTACCTTTTTCGTGTTTCGTTCCTCGCGTTCCCTTGCTCTCCCTCTACGCTCTCTCTCCTTCTCCCGTTCTCTTTCCCCTTCGTCTCGCATCGAAAACGACCTGCTCCACGGTGCGTACTCCTCACCATCTTCATCACATAACGCAGGTGGCGTCGGCGAAAACGTCGGTTGCAAGGACACCCTGACACTTTTCCGGCGTACAGGGGGCATTTCCGTAGAGACGCTCGACGAGGGAGGTTGTTCGGTCGTGTTTGAGCTCGGGTTCGGCTGTGTCGTCGTCTCGCCTCGGATGGGCATGGACACAGACACAGGCGGGGGGTCTACAGGGGGCGGTGGAAAAGTAAAGGAAAGCGGCGGGGGTGGTGGTGGTGGTGGTGGTGGTGGTGTGTAGGACCGCGGAGTGGGTGACTGGGATGGGGGTGCTGGCGAGTGTGATTGAGATCGCAGAGGCGGGGATTGTGATTGCGAACGCGGCAAAGGTAACGGTGACGACGCCCCCTCCCTCTCCTCCGCATCGAAACTCTCCCTCCCAGTCTCATACGACGAAATCGACGCTGAATCCCTCAACGATGGCGACACAAGTTCCCGACCGTGGTCTTGTTCCACCTGCACTGGCTGCGCGTCGGCCGGAACAACCCCTTCCTTCTTTACTTCCCGACCATTCCCCACTGCGACCACGACCGGGACCGTTGCTGGAACTGGCACTGAGATTGAAGCGGGACTCGGAGATGGCGTCCGACTCGCGTTCCGCAACGCCGACCTCAGCGGCAACTTGATCGGACGTTGCCCACCTTGTCCCTGTCCTTGTCCGACCTGTCCCCCACCCCGTCCACCCTCATTCGTCGCCGCCGGTGAACTCGACGTCTTCGCATGTCCTCGACCGTTCGCCCCCACCTCTATCCCTCTATCTGCACCTGATGGTTCCTGATCCCGATCCCGATCGCCATCGCGTAACACAGACCCTGGTGCACGCAGTATATCCAACGACCTCGTCTTGTCCGTCTCCACATCCACGCCCAACCACCCCCGGTCCTGATCCCGACCCTGTTTCCCATTCTCATTTAGGCGAGTCACGTCCGCGACGATGCTCATCAAGCTCTGGTTCTGAGCATGCTTGTGGGGGTGGGTGGCGTGACCGTTGCCAGAGTGTCGTCTCGTGTTCTGTTTGGGTTGCGACTGTATTTGAGTTGGCGTCTGGGATTGGGACGGCGACTCTAGCTGCCAGGATAGAGGCTTAGCTGGTGGTTGCCGCCAGGAGATGCTCTTGCCCATCGACGTCACTGTGTGCGTTCCCTCCGTAGATGGGGAGACAGGCGTCATGTGCGTATGTATCAGGGACAACGACGCAGACCGACGGTGTGCCAGCATTCCCTCGAGCGATGGCTTACGGCTAGAGGTCGTTGTCGTTGTCGTTACGCGTCTGTGTTGATTGCCTGGGCTGTCGTTGATGTTGATGTTGGGATCTGTAGCCGGGTTGGTGTCAATCGGCACACCCTTCAAGATAGACCCGCGACGAGCCAGTTCCCTTCCTTCCTTGACATTGACCTCGGGCCTGGGTCCAGACAGAGACACCTCGTGCGCCTTGCTAGACGCCCGCTCCAACGACCGGTTCCCACCTACTCCCCGGTCGTTCACTTCCCCATCCGTATGACCCTGATCACTTCCCCTCAAATCGGCCACGGACGTTTTCCTCCGTTTCGTTGTCCCTCGGCGCGTTCGTAATCCGGCCTGCCCCACGGCCGTACCCCCAACCCGGCCTGTGCTTGGGCCTACACCCGCGTCAGCGCCTGCGCCGACTGGGCTGTCTGTGACCCACCCGTCTGCCCTCACACCCGCACTGGCGCGATGGGATGGGTCGACGGGAATACCGGGAGAAGACTCGGTTTCGTGGACGCCACGCATAGAAGCGCTGGGTCGACCTTTTCGCAACCGCGCCCCTGAACCACGCCGTGCCATGTTCGCCACGGGCGTCATTGTTACTGTCCCCGTCGGTGTTGCCTCCTCATCTGAATCCTCTCCCCCACCTTTGGACCCCTTGATCCGCGCATCCGTCCTTGTCACCCAACCCCCACCCCCTTTCCCATTCGCCTTCAGCCTTGTTCGATTCGGAGTGGAAGGCGAGGAATGGCCATCATCCCATTCCGTACCGACCCTGTCCTTGTCTTTGGGTTTTCGAAAGAGACCGCGGATGGAGCCGAAAAAGGCCATCGAGGTCCTACGTTCGCGTTTCGCAGAGCCGGAGCCGGTTGGGAGTCTTGCCCCTAGTGCCGATCCTGCTCCCGAATCTGAACTTGGGAACGCAGTCTTGTACGGACTGGTCCCGCCCCCACGCACGTCGGGAACACTGGCATGCGTACTCGGCAGAGAGGCTGCAGTAGGCAAGAAAACAGCAGATGCAGATGGGCCGAGCATCGACCTCCGAATCACCTCGAACGGATCGTTTTCGACAACTTGGAACGGCCCGATGTGGTGATCGTCCTCAGAACTGGTGTCATGTGTCCCAGGAGCCGCGCGGGTGGTAGGGAACATTGTGCGGGGTACGGAAAAATTAAGGTTGACATTGGCACTGGCGTTACGGTTGGAGGCGGAGGAAGGTCCACCGGAACCTTCGTCCGAGACTTCGCTGATGTGTTGAGAGGGCGGCCGACGGGAACGTTTGGTCCGCTTTCGTCTCGGTGCGAGTGTGGGTGCAGGATTGTTGTTCGGTGCGGCTCTTTTCTGCACTACTGGATCACCGTTTTGTGGAGGCTGCGAGCGGACCCCGGTGGGAAATGCCAATTCGGAGATGGCATGTGCAGGTGGGAGGGTGATAGTGAGGTCACCCTCTTCTTCCGCGTGTGTTGTCCCTGTCTGGCTGGTGGGGGGTTTGGATTTGGTCTCCCACTCCACTTCGGGCTTGGTGGTGTGCTCGTGTTCTTTGGAGGGAGGGGCCTCGTGGCTCGTGTCGACGGACCGGGCTGCGATTTGAGAAGCACTTTGGGAAGGGGTAAGTGAGGAGTTGTCGGATGCATGCGTGGTGGAGTGGACACTGAGATGGGCTGGGATTGCAGGTGTCGACGTCGAGATCGCTGTCAATGGTCACCGTTAGATTCGAGTAGCACAGGTCCTGACCACCTACCCATGTAACCACTCGACGCCACACCGTTGACACCGAGCGTCTGTAATGCCTTCAACCCTTGTTTCCCCATCTCGCCCCAAACCCAACCACAATCAATGAGAGCACGACATCGCGCACCCAAACCTTCCCGTGCGATGCTTGTCCGACGGGCGTCGAGTTCACGCTCTTTGATGACGAGATGGGCTTCGCAGGCTTGTAGTTCGGCTTGAGCTTGGGCGAGTTTGGAGTTGGTGCTGGCGGGCCCGGAGCCGGAGCCGGTGGCGGTCGAGTTGGTCGAAGGAAGGGAGGAGAGAGAAGCAGAGCCAAGACCTGTCAAGGGTGTGATTAACCGGGACGAACGATGAGCGTCGCGAGTTGATTTGGAGGCTTTGATAAGACGGGTAACGCTGGCGGAGCCGGTCGGTGAAGGGACAGGGACAGGGACAGGGACATGAGTAGGAGGGTACGCACAGAATGTCACGGTCCCGAAGGATGGCGGTGAGGTCGTCCTCGAGGTCTTTGAGGGAGACGAGCTGTTCGCGCCAGGTCTCTACTGCCTGATTGTACCGCTGGAGAGCGTCGTCGGCACGGGCAAGTACATCGACGACGGCAGTGATGGACTGGGCGGGGGAGGAGGGATGGGGAGGAGAGGCGGCAGCATAGGCAGAGAGGGAAGCGAGTGCGGAATGGGAGAGCGGGAAGAGAGCGGCGAGGTGTTTCGCGTACTCTTTCTCGTGGACGATGAGGTTCGTCAACAGCCGCGAGTCCGGCGCGCGGTGGACCATGCCTCAACGTGGTGATGGTGGTATTGGTGAAAGGGTGGCCGTCGCTGCGCACGTCGATGACAACGAAGTCTTGTAATGTTTTGTCTCACACGACCGCATCCCTTATTTACTTACAAGCGCGAGCCCTGACCGTAGCAAGTTCTGCATGATGGTTAAGACCATCTTCGATCACTACATCGACTACCTAAAAACTGCCCACCATCGACTCGGAATTCGTCGACTCTTCAATGTGGCTGGCATCGACGCATGGTCGGATTGCTCGACTAACCAGCCCAAATTCGCAGGTCACACTCGCTTAGTCTATCGATAATTTACGAAGTCAACGTACCCAGGCCCAACACTCGAGACTGTCATGGGGAGCGACTGACCACGCTTACACAACGAGCGGCCAAGCGTCGCCTTTATCGAACACGCACAAGAAGTGTGGTCTCACAGCCGTCGGCGAAATCGTAATGACGTGGAACGAATATCACCAGCTAATCCTCGAATTGTAGTCTGAAGTAGATGGAGGACCATTTACACACGATACATATGACACGAGGATAGCGAACAGTCAATGGTAGTACATGACGCGGCGGGGGACAGGAACGTTTGCAAGAGCCCATGGACAAACATCCGGGTAGGACCGTCAATTTAGCACTTGCATTGGCAAGGTTTGCACTGGCACCTGCCAACCGTTCGATCGTCAGTACATTCATTCATTTACCCAACGATTCAACAACGTATGCCACTTACGTATCGCCGCAGTCGCACTGAGATTCACCGCATGGGCCAGCTTGGTTCACGAGAGTAGCGTTCACCTATCGAAAAGCACTGTGAGTGACTACACCCCGGCGAATAATATGGGCGTACGGTTTGCATTTCAGGGGTTGGTTGTATAGAGTTGAGATGGAAAGTTGTTGATGAACTTGAACGGGCTGCCCACGTCTCTTCTTATACCTGCTGCACGAAAGGCCCCCGTGACCGCACCTGCCAATGAGCATCGTTCAAAAAACGCCGCTCATCCATAAAACGCCTCATGAAAATGTAACTACCAATGAGCATCGTTCACAAAACGCCTCACTGTCCACGAAATGCCTCAGCTGCGGTCAGCCATGTCACGTGCATGATCTTCTCGCGATGGATCGCCATGGCTGAGAAAGAAGAACGAGCAAGTTGGCATGATGATGGTGTGCCTGTTTTATGACAAAGGCTCTAGCCTCCTTACCCTTGGCCAATTCAACTCTGGGCCAAATTGTCGGAGGGTTTGCTAGAGATAAAGCCGAGGAACTGGCGTAAGATACGGTGTCTTTATTCATAAGATGATACGAGACTGAGATCAGTGCGTGCCACCGGACAACCACGCAAACTTCGTCCTGGACTAGAGCAAGCCGGAACGGAACGCCAATGGTGAGAGACTTTCCAAAATCACCCCTCAAAAAAAGACCTCTGATTGACTATCTCAACAACGTCGTCGACAGCGCGCCTTGGCGCATTTCGTAAGAGTCCGTCGGAAAAAAACATGGAGTCCGAAACCAACGAGGCTGAGACTATGGAATCGAAAGATACGACTAAAAAAAACACTTCCCCCCAACCTTCCACACCACCGGATGCGAGACGGAACGCCTCATCTTGCTCCGCACCGCCTTACTAAGAACCAGCTCCGATTCACGTGAACCCACCTTCTGGCGACGCGGGAGGCTTCGAACTTGGTGGTATCGCTGCGTTCATCATGTCCACGTCGACATTCTCCGTGGACGAAGCATCCACTGTCATACCTTCCTCACCGTGGCTATTGTCATGGTCATGGTCATGGTCCACCTCAACGATGTGCGCAACTTCATCATCTTCTGTGAGTCGCTCGAACCAGAATGACTTCATCGCGGTCATCTTGATCCAATATCCCATGTCGACGTAGTCCATGGACACGCCGCCTATCTCAATCCCGTGATGTCTCTGGTGATTTCGAGATACAGTAAGCAAGCCACTGTGGCGACGACAGGGCGGGAAAACGTACGATAACGTCATTGATCGCATCCAGCGTGCCTTCCAAAGCGACCACCGTTTCCCTCGATTTCCGGGGGACGATACAGAACAAGCCAAGCTCTTGTGGTCCATCGAGATGAAGGTCGATGCAAGAAAGGATACGGGCAACGAGTTCGTCGCCATCTGTCCCAAAAAGGTGTGCTGAGTCCATATCCAACACACCCGCAACAAGTACAACGGGAGCTGTACATACCAAATGGCCGCCCACTTGCATTCGCGATCATGATCACAATCGGCCTGTGTTTCGTGGTGCTCCGGCCAGTGCGGACGATGGCCCCAGGGAGATGATCATTGGTCAACAGTCGATGATCAGTAACATGTGCTGTTTTGTTTGCGAGGGACGCGGTTCGGGCGAACGCAAGATCCCCCCAACCTCGAACGATCGACATCCATCGCAACGCACCTATTACATCTACGCTGCGTGTCGTCTGCATGCATAACCCAGAATCAGCTTCGTTCCGGACGAACACGAAATATATTTGTACGAACCCTCGCAAGCGCAAGCGTGGACTCGGATGTCTCCTCGAGCGCCTGATCACTTCCACTGGATGACACGTATTGATAGCAGACGAGGACAGACCCCGAGCCTTCCAATGGCCCCTCAGACACCTCCGTCATCTCCTGCTCGACGTTGTCATTCAGACTCATCCAGCGCTCCATCGACCGTGTGCGAACGAGAGGTGGTCTGCGTCCAGTCATCAACTCAGCGAGTGGCAGATATTTGGGCCGAGATGGATACGAACCGGCTAAGGCATTTATCAAGCGCTCCGCGTTCGGCGGTATCATACAGATCCACACCAATCCATTGCTCGCGAGATTCCTCCACATTGCCGATAGACGGGCTATGGTGTTTGTCAACATCGTTCACGCTGGACGCAATTCACAAAAAGAGAAGAATCGATTTACTCACACTCGGTGTGGCAAGATATCGATCTTCTGTCCACTCGTGTTGGTTGTGTACAGGTCGAATTCGGACTCGAATATACTATCAAGGAGTGAGTTCCGGTGCATGTACATGGTCGTCACAGCACCCGTTGAATCCACGTGTATGCTAGAGAGATGATCAGCCTTTGCAATTACCGCTGCACACCGTATAGACATACTCATGGGATTGAGAGGTACTGCTTTCGCTGGACGATGATTCTCGTTGCACCACTTTCCCTGAAGATGCATCCACATCGTCAGGAACTGGGATTACGTTGGGATGATATGATCGAAAATCGGAGGAACCATCTACGGCGAGGCGGAACCCGTCCGCATTGCGCGTGTCCATGGCACTTTGTGAGGTCGATTCGGGTAGAGATTCGTTGTTAGCGAACTTGAGCGTAGACGATCGTTTCTCGTCAAACACTGAAATGGAGCGAGAGCTATTGCCACTAGCGGTCCGAGTACTCTCGGTAGCACCCAGAGTCTCATCCACGCCGGATGTTCCTACGCCCGTCAGCGAGCATGAGCTGGTCGTGTCCTTGCTTGATGGGTCTCTGCTTCCCGTTATATCCGATGTGACCGAGATCAATGCGGCCGCTACCAACGTTTTCTCGAGCACCGCTTTAACACCTTGATCTTGGGAGGTCGATTCTGAATCGGTGATGTCAGCTACCTCCTCGGTCTCTTCAACCTTGTTTCGCAACGCCGTCTCATTCAGCTTTCCAGCGATCCAAACGGTCCGCTCCGAACGGGTAGAGCCTCCATCTAGGTCATCATCATCCAGCGTTTCTCCTCTCTCGCTAAAAGTGGGTTGTCTTCCATTAGGACATGTTCCGAGAGACGAGGACAAGGTGGCTCACAAGGATGTGGTATATGTGGTTCGCTTCTGCTCCCACTCAACCGCGGCAAGGTCCGAATGCTCCTCTTGACCGTCGCCTTCGCACTTCAATGATACGTTGTCAGCCGTGTCCCATTGAAACAGTTGGGTTTCGGTGGCGCGGATGGACGCAGAGATGCTCTCCGTCGTCTGGATAGTATCCGAACTGGTCTGAGTGCCAGACACTACGTGATTCGTTGTAACAGTGACTCGAAACGCAAAAACGGACACAGACCTGACAAGTCAACAAAGCCGTCGACGAGCCCTTTGGGTTTACTCGCTCCTGATCGAGAAGGCTGTATCACGGAGGAGCTTGATGCAGGTCAGTGTGTAACTGGATTCCACCCTGCACCACGGCGCACCTGGCGACTAGGACACATTGGCCACTTTTGATGTCGGTTGTGTCGTGCTTCGTTGTGGTCGTCATTGCCGATTGACCGTACTGATCAGTATGTTCCTGTAGGTTTGTCTCGAATGAACTACTCTCACTGTCGATCGTAGCGCAAGCACGTTCGACAGACGACTTCTGCGACCAGGATAATTGAATCTGTTCTTCATCGTTTACAGTTGTATTGCCTGCTGGTTCCCTGTGTTGAAGTTCGGTGGTGAGTCTATGATCAGATCCGACGACCGATGTCGTGCAGGCGTCATGTTCCTGTGACGAAACGTGTTCCACCACGTTGTTAGTCCCTTCTTCGATGCGTTTGGTGACCTGACCAGTCGTAGTTGTGCCGAGACTTTCATCTCTATAGTGAAAGGTAGTCTATAATGACATCATCAACAGCGATAGAGCAAACTCACGAATAAATTGTATCCACGTCATCTCCGAGGAGGGGAGTAAGGGCAACACCGATTAGTTGTTCGGGAGTCGAATCAATCAAGTCCCGAGTGAGAATGTGATGTGGTTCTTGTTGCACCACCGCATGGACGTCGGAAAATGAATCTTGCTCAAACCCGTCGCAAGATGTCCGCCCCACGTAATCACTAGAAACCAATTTGATCGCTTCAGTATACCTACACAAAATCCAGTATGCTCACGTAGACAGTGAAGTAGTCGACTGTTCATAACTACCGGGTATCCTTGGTGTACTCTGCAGAGGGGAATCATTCCCATCTATTTTCACACTAAGAACGGGTGACCGTACCACTCTGTCGTCGGATTATTAGATATATTTTAGTTTCAAACAAGATGCATAGGTCAGAGAAAAAACTGACGTAGTGGATATCTGGACCGTGCTCGTCTGCTCGGTGTGCAAAGTCGTCCGGGAAGATGCGAGGGAGTGTTGTTCGTACAACGTCGATTCTGGTTTTTGCTCCAGGCCAACATTGGATAGTATCTGTCCACTTTTGCATTCCCACGACGTCGGTTCATCTAGCTCCCCGACTTGGAGCCTACATTCTATCGAACCTTGTTGGGGAATACCAGTCAGCGGTATGGAAGCATCGTTCTTGTCCTCGGACAAAGTATAGTGATCCGAGTAACTCGTAGTAAATGCAACGGTCTCGCACTCCCTAAAGCAATGTAAGAACACCAAATTATCAGGTTAACGCCAGTACTCACGATGATGTCGTCTGCTCGTGGATATCATACGTTTCCTGCACTCTCTCAGTCAACTCCTCAGACTCCGATTTCATTTGCTGCTGCATCACTTTCGTCGAAGATGTGCCCCCCTGGACGAATTTCTTGGATAATTGTGCGCCTGCGGGGATAGGCACAACGGTGCAAGCGGACACGGCCTCACTTCCTCTAATTTGTGCGGCATCTAGAATTGTCTGTCTATCCGCCACTCTGGAGATATCCTTAGTATGGGCGTTTTCATTCGTCTTGGCTTGCGATGCCTCTGTTGCGATCAAGGTACTGGCAAGAGATTAAGTACAGGTTACAGAGTGATTGCTTTATCACGAACCTATCAGCATCGTCGGAGCGATTTACCGTGGTCACAGCTGGAACGGCGACAGTTGTAAGCGACGTCTCCACCGACGCGGGCGAGGCTTCTAGTGAAACAGAAGGCTGAGCAGCATCATTCTCTATATGTTGTAGAGATGCTGTGCTTTGCACAACGGTTGCAAAACCCGGATCGAGGAAAAGGGGTGTATTGGCTTGGGATCTACTGACGTGTTGATCCTCTTGGACTTCTTTGACAAGCGTCAGATCGAGAGATTGTTCGCGTGCCGATTGATGAAGAATTCCATACGAGTCTGTGACCGACTTCATATGACTTTGGTCATCGCGTGTGGAACTAAGGTAAGTGGCACATGGATTTGCATTGGCAGTGTGTTCGCCGTCGGCGCTTTCACTAAAATGTCCATGATCTGACTCTCCGTCAAATTTATAAGACGAATCGTCCGTCTCATCCCTAGACTTCTATGAGCTTCTATGACAAGAAACATCGGGCTCACTCACAGGGTTTCTTTGAGAGATGCGCGCGTTTCCTCGACATCCATGGAGATCTGAATCTCTTCGGCTTCTCGGCTGGACCGTTCCGAAGACGCAGCCAGAGTACCCGGCATGGTAGTGTCTCTGCGAGCATCCAGTATTTCTTTCGTTTGTGTACAGGACTCGGCGGTTACGGATGATACGGCAGAATCGGTATATATACCCACTAATTTAGTGTCGTTTCGCTGCGACGTCGTGTGCACATCTGACTCGGTCAGCGGGATTGGGAAGCTTTCCTGACGAGTCAAAACGACATTGAAATTGTTCGTTGCCTCCACTTGGTGATCGCTAGTGGATCACATGACCGTATCAATGATGGCATACAAACAGAAACGAAAAACGCTCACAATGACGATCTGGTCATAGAGTGCTCGTGGCTAAGCTCCGTCTCTGCTTTATCCTGCATACGCTCAGACTCTTGTTTTACTTCGTACCGCTCGGTCCGTGAAGAAGTGCGAACAGCACATTCAATGTGTGAGTCTTCAACCGTCGAGGCACCCACGGGGCAATCCAAAGCGATAGAGTTCTCTTTAGTGTAAGTGGCGGACGCGCCCACCCGAACTCCCCCTTCGGCCATCAGTGTCGGCAAGGGGGCCAACGTCCGCTGATCGGAAGTAGAACGCTCACTAAACGTCCATTGGTGTCCGACTTCACCTCCGGACAGTTGCTCTGCATGTGTATCTTCTTCATCGCGCATCGAAATTGAGTCGGGGTGATGTGGACTGAAGTTATGGTCTCTGTCGGTGTATGAACCCACGATGGGCGAGCAGGCAACGCTCCCCGATTGTAGTTGACATGAAGCCTCTGCATCGTTTGTGTCTAGAAAACCAATCCCCTCAAGAAGCGCTTTGCGCTTGTGGGGCGAGACAGAGTTAGAGGATGTCCATGAGGAACCAGAACTCCAATCATTCGGCGACTGAATGACACCTTCTGATGCCCGATCACCTTCTGTCTCCGAAAATGGGCTGGCGGCACCAACGCTTCAATCAAAGTTCACTTAGTATGATGTCCGAGAGAGAGACCTACGTCGTCACTGGCAAAGATGTAGTTGTATTCCCTGTTTGCAAGGATTCCCTGGAGGATTCAATAGAAACCCCATCCTTCTCTTTTAATGTGGTCGACTTGATCGTGACATTGGCAGACACGATCGAGATCGAGATGGGAACACACTGTCCAGGAATCAGGGTCGATTCCGAGCCCGAGTCCAGGGAGGTATCTGCAATGGCTTTCCTGGAAGACTGACACGATTCCGCGCTGGACGATTCGACCAAACAGGTAGGCTTATCGTCTTGTGTTGGGCCAGATCTAGAACAGGATGGAGTACTACTCCCGGTGTCCCCGCAGAAACCACTTGCGTCCACCTCATATCGTAGGGCGACGGTTTCCGCTCGCTGTCCTTGTTGATTCTCCGAAGTTGACCCTGTCGACTTCGCCGTGTTGTCACTAGGAGAAACGTTGGTCGGTGCGGTATATAGCACAGAATACACCCACCTTATCTCCGATACAACTGTTATCGTTTGCTGCTCATCCACGGACACTTGAGGAGATATTACAACAGCCGTACACTCTTCCGACGCTGAGTTCGAGTCCAGCCGTGCTAAGGAACGTTGACCCTCGCATTTCGGCAATGTTGCCTTGCATTCCTCTATAACTTGTTGTTCGTTGCGTATCGAACATTCGGCTGACTTGTCGCTCGTTGATGTGACGTCATTAGCGTTGAGAGACGCATGATCAACATCGCCTTCTACCAACGTGTTCCGCTCACGTGACGTGGCCCTTGTGACATTGATATCAGACAATGGATCATCTACAACGAACGCAAGAGGACTCACGGCTGGGTGGCGAGCGTCGCTTGTCTGTAAACGTCGTTTTTCTCTTGGGTCCGCTCGTTAACCTGCACCGAGCGCCCCGACTCAACCCGCATTTCCCGCTGATTGGAGGCTATGTTCTCGGTAGTGCATGCTTCGGCAGACGGCGTTCGCTGTGCAGAGACTGGATTCTCGGCCACAACGGAGTCGTCCGTCGATACGGTGGTACATACGCTCGTTTGAATATCCACAGCTGGGACACCTTGGGCGCGTATGTGAACACAAATGGAAAAAGGGACTCCAAGGAAGGGTTACCTGGGCGGCTATCCACATAGTCGACACGTTTCTGATCTTCGCCCGTCTCGAAACAAAACGTTTCTACCGAACTTTGAAAGAAAGTTAGTATCTGCTGCAGGTGAAAAAAATATCTGATTTCACGTACCTGCTACGATAAACCTCAGTTTGAGCTTCGCCACACGCCACCGCAGCAGGGGTAGGCATTGTAGTCGTCTTCAGAGGCACTGGCGAATTAACGACCGCGCTCTGCCGCACCGTGCGATTCGCAACAACATCCTCCTCAATCGTTAACGTTTGGTTATCCTCGATGGTCATAGCAGGTTCTGTCCCGAAGGGAGTATCGCAATCATGGGAGACCTTGATGCGATCGTCAAGTTTGACCTCTGTATGTTCTGAATGTTCCTTGTGCCGGGACTCGGAAATAGCCTCGAATGCAACAGCAGCGATGCACGCCGTTGCAAGTACTGCAGACACCACCGAACTCTCTTGCTTGCGGGAAGTCGAGTTGGAACCATCACTGTCAGCAACAGCCTCGGTGACCTTCTCCTGTTCTTCCAATTTGTGAATGACATTAGTACTCTCGGAAGCTTCGATCGCATCACGACGACGGGTTCTAGAATCACTTGCCAGTAAGCGAAAAGGACGCAAAGGACGCAATATTTTACCTGGTTTCGTGGCTCTTCTGTCTGAAACTGTCTTCGTTACGTTCTCTCGGCGTCACCAGGGAAGCATCAGCGTAGCCTTCTGGTCCCAAGTACTTGCTAACAGGCACTTGGTATTTATGTCGGGTGTCCGAAGAAGCCACCGTGTGCGTCGTCTCATCCCAGGTGAGATTGTCATACGCTGCGGCTGCCTGTCGGAAGTCTCCATCCTCACGTTTGCCAAGGCGATACCCCGCGTCGGGAGGACTGTGAAGACGTCAGATAATGACCAACGCATTCAGTGTGAACACCTACAAATGTACTGAAGCAGCCTGGGAAACTGGACTGACAGCCGTCGCCTTGCGCGCCACTTCCACGCTTGGTTCGGTGCTCTTTTCGACTCGAGATAGCTTGCTGAGTACGGGCCGAACAGGTTTCTGCGCGAGGCTGTATTTCTCTCGCGCCTCATACGTACGACCACCCGAAGACATGGAGTCAGACATCCTCGGCTTGGTATCGGCTTGCGAGCTGAGACTAGTGAGTGTTATCATAGTCTCTGTGGCTTGACTATCATCATGCAGGTTGAATGAGCGACCTGAAGCACCTTCTCCTGGGTGGCTTCGGCTTCCGTTAGCGTCTGCGCCATGCGACTTGTGGGAATTCCTACCTCGGTACCCCAGGGACAGGTCGGGAAACAACATTAGCGTCGTCGAAGATATTATCCTCTTTGCAGGGCTGCTGAGTCTGAATCATATCACTGTGAGAGGACTGGACGACTGCGTTTTCAAAGTCATGGGCATGAGTGCCTGGTGTTGACACGAAACCGCGATCCCTTCCTCCCGCGTCGTCGTGCCTGACAACATACTGCGAGGTGTACGGCCTGCGCACAGACAATTGCGGACCCGCAGGCGAAGGGAGCCGGTCGCTCTTTTTGGTTTCCGAAGCCCAAGTCTCCACGGCACCGACCTGTTGTGTCTTCTCCGACATATGTTCGTCGAGCTCGTCATGCTCTGTACTAGTCTGTGCACGTGGCCTCACGCTCGCGACGATAGTTAGCCCGAGTTTTTGTCTGAAATGCAACGTCAGAAAACCACTCCTGCACAACAAGATGACTACCAACGATGCGTCAGAGAGAATTTGATCCTTGGACTTCTCCCGAACGACCGTCGTGTCCGCGGTACGTGCATAACCCGAGGGCCTAGCTATATTGTTGTCTTCATGGGTACCCGCGATCAGCGGGGAAGGAGAAAGAGCCAGAGAACCAAGCGTAGAAAACGACACCTGTTTACCTGACAATGTTGCGTTGAAACCCGTTCGGTTGCGCGGAGCCTCACTAAAGAATGATCAGAGCACGGTACTGCCACAAAGACTGCCACAAACCGATCATTAGCCTCTTCTTCCATGTTAACCACTGATCGTCCAATTGAACGAGGAGAGGCAGTCGTATGTATCGGCATCATTTGGACCGAGGAATCCCAAGGTATAGGTCGGGTATGGGGCTTCCTTTCATGAGAGCTTGCACCAACCCAGGCTTGGGTGGTTGCGTCGGAATTTCTTTCAGTCCAGTTCTGCTCGGCGACCCGAGCGCCCGCTGTGGAGTGCGCGTTTCTATAGAATGATCCGGTTTCCGTATCACTGAGTGAATTGCTATATTTGGGGTGCTTGGCGTGAAGGGATGAGCGATGGTAGCCTCCCCCAGAGAGACCGACGCCAGGTGATTGAGGACGACCAGTCAGCGGAGAAGATGCCCTGACTACACTGGGTGAATTAACGTGACTACAAGACGATTCAGAGAAGAATGGTTCAAACGACGAGGGGACACCAACGTCAGACGGCTAGGATCCGCTTCGCTTTCAACATCTTGGTGGTTACGTTTGATGGCATGTTCAATAGAACGAGCCTCCTTCTTAGGAGAACTAATTGCGGGAGTTGAATCTGCAGAACCATTGAATGGTTCTGGAAACAACGTGATAGGGGAAAGACACCTATTGACACGAGGACTCGTAGCTACATGAACGTCGTGCGGGCGATTGTAATCGTGCTTCTGGAGAGTTGTTTCTACTCCACGAGCACTTGCAATATGACCTGGAAGCACCGCTGAAAGTGAGCGGGCCTGAAGGCGGGATGCAGGATTCTCGTAAGTTGTTGAATGGTTGACAGCAAAACCAGTCAGGGAGTTCCTGATGTATTAATCGATATTTCGTAGACAAATGGAAAGCCACAAGACGAACCTAGGAGACTGTGCGGTGTTGCTTAGTCTACGGATCTTGTTAACTACCTGCCCGGTTTCTGGGAACAATTTTGAAGACCGATTGGCTGGCGACCTTGGTGACTGGGACACGCCAGCTACACCATCCTCGTGGTGTGTGGGAAGAATAGAAAGAGAAGGACTCTGAGTGAAATTCGTAGTCGTCCTAGGTGCCGTTTCCGTCTTGGAGTTTTCGGAGGAACATATTTCTTGTATCACGTGACGGCTGATGGGGGTCAAAGGCGAGCTAAGGCGAACATGTGAGCCAGAAAATTAATGATTGACATTACGACCAACGGGTACCTCCTCTCCATAGATACGGCGTAATGCGACTCATTATCTGGAATTACGCGTAAAAGGTCGCTATCCAACAGCACGCTTGCCGAAGTCTCCATTTGAGAGGTACGAAAAGAGTTGTACGAACGTTTCGCAGTATTCGAGACAATGACAGAGCTTTGTTGGAGGGCTTCATGTCCTTGGGTGATGTTCCATCGCATTTCGATCGCGAAACAGAGGACTTCATATCGTTTTACCTAGTAAAGTTGATCACGAGGGTACCGGGTGGTAACATGGACCCAGCGCTCACGGTCAACTGTCGACCTGCGTAAGTAATAAGTGCACCGTGGGGCAATCCAGTTCCCGCCTTGCCGATGCCTGACACAGATCATCGCGAAGAGGAAAGACGAATGGGGTTGAATTCTTACAATAGTGACCCTACGTTCGACCCAACCCGACAAGACAGATCAGATTGACATGAAAGACATGAAAGAGAACAAGCTCACCTCCAAGAACGCCCGTGCAATGAACTGAGGCCCACCATACGCTTCTGAAAATGGCACGGCATAATCTGGTATGACGTTGTCGAACACGAGCACCTGCAGGGGATCACTCAGAGGCACCCTGATAAGGACCCGATAATTGACCTACCCAGGCGAGCGGAAGTGGTGCTCCATGTAGTCCAATACCCTGGGTGCTCCTTTGGGCATCCTCGAGGAATTGATCACGTCGCGAAAGTCGGTTCTCTGTTGGAGAGATATGGTGTTCTGCAGGAAACAAGCCACGGCAGTCGACTCGTGGGCTTGCACCCTTTCTGAAAGGAGAAAGATTCGATTTGCCTAGTAGCATTGACTGGAACTGAAGGGTGTGGGGAGAACAAGCAGTGAAACATCTTTAAGTAAAGATATAGTAGCCCTTCGAATCGGTCCCTGGATCCATTTGATCCGAAGAACCCTCTGGAGCAACGCCTGCCCCACTGGCCCAACATCATCTCGACCAAAATGGGGATACGTGCATGGGCGTAGCCTTCCAAGGCAGTGGGGTCATTTTGCCTCGCGTTTTACATGATACAAACTAAACAGAGCACATGCACCTACAGCTGCCCAAGAATATTGGCTACGGTGCTAAAGACGGGACTGATTGGTACCAAGGGTGAATGAGAACGTTGGACTGACAAGCTCAGTTGAAGCGGCGGCCAGGCTCTAGGATACAGAATACCCCGAATCACCGGCACCATTATACCCTGGGTCAAGGGCACCAAAAACACGCAGCGGAAGCTCCACGCATGCTGTTGATGGATTCCAGACAGAAGCTCCGTCGAAAGGACTCGGTACATAGCAAAACCCGGCCGAATGACACTCCACGAACTGCCGATCGGTATGCACCCCTAGTTCCCGGCAAAGCTTCAGTGCCGCTCCCGATTCGGAGTCAAGAGGTGTTGTCGGTGAAGCGGCGGCCAAGCCTGAGCGCGCTGATAGCTCTGCGCATGATTGTGTTCAATAACACGTACCATCTAAGTATACTTGTGCAACGAGTAATGCCACTCCATGGCAAGATATCACCAAATTGCAGCCTAGATCCCTCCGCAACTTAACGTGGCATGAAAAACATTAGAAAGTCAAAACGAATACAACAGTGAAATAATTGAATTTGAGGTGAACCTTGGCGACATTTGACGAAATCACCTCCTCGTCCTGCCCAAGATTTTTGCGGGACGGGACTCTAGATGTCATCTCAGACATCCGGTGGAACGGTTTTGCCTTCCACATCCTCACAAGACGAGCGATCATATCTCTCCTGAACAGTATTCTGTGCTTTGAGTTGAATGGTGGTCGATTGGACCGTCAAAGTGCCTTGCGACGAATCAGCAGGTGCCCAGCTGATTGGAGCGGTCTAGGGAGGGATTAGAGATGAGCGACAATCATAGGATGGTAGCCAAGAAACCCACCACTCCGCTCATGTCATACGTGGCGACCATCTCTGCCTCGAGTGACTTACGAGTAAGAAGGGTATCCAAGAGGGTCTTGCAAAAGTAGAGAAAAGGAAAAACCAAGCCAGTGGATGGCGCATGAACAACTAGGCAATCACGATAGGCGTGATACAGAGTGGCTCGGACAAACTAAATGATTGTGATCAGTCTGACGCGGTATAGCACTCGTAAGACGTACACTTTAACCATCCAAGCCTTGATGCTACAAATTGTACCCAGTACAAACGAAGGAATTGCCAGGAGGACAACAACACTATATAGGATCTTGCTGTCGGTCAAACGCCAAATGCTACATCACAGGGATTCGGTTTGGGATTCTATCTGTATGCTCGTCTAAACCCAGGGTGTATCTGCGTCACCAAGGCAGCGAGGGCGGTATCAACAAGAGTAAATGTGTGTGGCCATTCAGCCACCTCGACTCGGTCCGTGAGGATCAGGCTGAGATGAATGAGCCGCATGATTACAGACCTACAGAGCTGCTGGATTGTCATGGTTCGTCACGCTGGAACGCACCGCGTATGGGTAAAAACGGAGGTTAGTAAGGCTAAGAACATACAATTCCATGGCATATATATGGTTCTGTGGAATTAAGTCATTTCGGATGGACCAGATAGTGTCATAGAGGCACTCACGAAGTACTGTGGGGAATGAACAAGAAGAGCAACATATACCTAAAATCGACAGTCAGAGTTGTGTACTTGTGAATCGGTGACCAACCGACTTCGTTAGTGGCCGATCATTGATTTTGGAGAGCGAGGATGAGGTGTTCTGAATTTGACTTTTTTGCGTGTATGTACTTCGTCCGAGGGAACTGGCACGCGACAAGGCCAGTGTAACATAAATGTATTGAGTTGGAAATCACAAGGTTAGTCGGTATTCACGTTGTCGCCGAAACTCACAGAATATGCCCACTGGAAGCGTAGAACGTACCTATCATTCTATCCCATCAATAAGACCGTCCGCAAATTGGGTACCCCGTTACATGCACCGGTGGTTGTGTCATACACTTGCAACCCATTCTGCGTTCGAGTTGGTTGAGTCAAAAATGGGTGGAAGACTGACTCAATAACAAGTTTGGCGGGGAATGGGATGGGGGGGATTAACTTGTCCTTATTCGATTCACTCTGAATCCCAAGATATACTGCAAGACAAGGGACCCCGAGCAGAGTCCCTCCCACTGGGATGTGGGTCCTCGTGCGTAGGAAGAATGTCCTGACCTTCTTGTTACCAACCCGAGATAATTGAAGGACCAAACTTATATTGGAGTCATCACTTGGAAAATCTTCGACGTCTTTCTCTACCTGCTTGGCGAGCTGTTGATGAGTGGCGGCATCAAAGCGATCTGTGAGACTCTTGAGGGGCATGCTATCAAGTTGTAACTTGCTCGATGCACCAATTTGCCATTTGAGGAGTTGCTTTTATGTCGCCAGAGACGGAGCAGCCATAATCAAGCTCCCCTCAGTCAAGTGTCTATAACGAAGAAAACAAGCGGGCTGTGCCATTTGTCACGTAAGTCATAACAATCCAAGAAACTTAGTAACACGCTGTGCAGCTACGTCGTGAAAGTGAAACCGGGGGAACCTTCGTGACCCCATTGATTCATTCAAAGTGGTCTCAAATCGGACACCTCCGGAAGCAGCGGTCGTAGATACAACGAAAAGTCGTTCACATACTAGTGGCAACGACGATATATTCAATGCGGATTCCCAACCTGAAGTTACACCAACCTGCTGGCAGTGAATCTATCAGGCCCATGATCTGGGGTATTTCTGTTGCAACCCGATTCTGATTCCTATTCAGGTCGGTTCCGAGTATGTAGATATTCTTTGTTTCTTTTCTATTTCGCTAATATCACAAAGTCTACCCTATGGATCTCTGGCGGACATTAATTTGGCAGGTACATATGGTCCGTTCTCCCTGTGCACGCATGTCAGTGTCAGTGTCTCCAGGCAAGACGACACGACCTATCTGAACCCAGACTGGAGTACCGCTATTGCAGCCCAGTGAGCACAACTAGCACTACGACCATGGCAAATAGGGGCAACACAACTGACAGACAAAGCAGTGTGGTATCGTCAGGGTTGAACACATTAGTGGTCCACATGCCGCCCTCGCCGGAAACGTACACACGCACCAGAACGTTGCAATGCCAGTAGCTGTCACGCAGCATCGACGTGACCAAAGTCTAAACATTGAAGGTCGTGCCAATCCATGCAAAGATCCATATTTCATCAAGATGTCCGTTCCGAAATCGCCTGTGCGGGAAAGTATGTCCGAGACACTCCGGATTCTCTACCTCCCTTCACGCCTATGTCAGGTGGGAAACTACTACTTACGGGACCTGCACAAGACAGAGAGGATCGGGGTCTTTCTCCCTCTCACAAAGGTCCTCTTGTCAGATAATCATGTGAGTCAACCGCCGGCCGTGGTCTCACTGATGTCGCTCAGCTGGAAGTGTGCCACTGGCAGTTACACAGCTTTCGAGGTCTATGTGCCCGCTGGTGAAATTGCCCCCGCATTTCGTGTTGTCGGCTCGGGTGCATGGAGTTGTGGTCGAGGTTTTTCGTTCCTCATCAGTCGATGGTAGGAGGTGTTGGATTGCAGTAGACGAGTGGGTAAGCCCATCGTCAACCACCGAGCGATTTCCTAGTATTTCCATGCTCTCGCGTACGTTGGTTTTCAGCGTCGTTTTCGCTTATCCCACTGCGGTAGCTGCAATGACAGATTCCCCTTTCTCGCACTATGTGCAATCTATACATACATTTGCACCGTGTCGATACTCGTAGGTGGGAATCAATGAGATACAACAATTCATCCTCCCAATGCACTGACTCATGACCGCATCTTCAATACTTGAAGTACTTCTCAAGATCCTCTACCAGCTTCCACAACCTTCCACCCTCCAAGTTCTTCAGCGTCTCCGCTTCGGACGGGGAAAATGCATCCAGCGCAAACTTTACCCTCCCCGCAACCGCGAAATCGAGAAAAGAGGGCTCCTCACCAAGCGCGAACGGCCCACCTGGTGTCCCTTCCTCCGCGTCGTCCTGACGGACATACAGCGCCGTCACCTTGCGCCATGCATCCCTGATCGCCTCGGTGCCCTGCCTCACTCGCTCCGCACGGTCTTCCGGACTCGCAGAACAAGCATCGAACAGTGTCGTCCACTGCTCACCATGGCGTGTGGTACGTCTCTGATGATAGTATGCCTTGCTGACCGGATTGAGGCATTCCATGGTCAGGACGACAAACACGAGACGTGGTGCAAGGTCGCGCTGGGTACCATAGGTCTTGCCAGCACCCAGTGCACCGGCACCGATGCTGGCACTTGTATGCGAAGCCGGGTCCACGCTCGCTCTACCTCCTGGGACAAACGAGAATACATCCTCAACCGCTTCCACTGCCGCACGGGCCGTGGGACTCGACACTTTTGGTGTCTCAGGGTACGTCTCATCCAAGTACGTCGCGATCTCGAGGGAATCCACGATAAGAGCGCCCGTGTTTGGGTCCTCGATCGCAGGCAGGGTGTATGGTGGCTGTGTGATGCCTTTGGATTGGAGCAGCCCCGCGATGTCTGGGAGCTCGACCCAGACGGTCGTGAATGATAATTGTTTGTATCCGAGGCAATATCTGACGAGGTGGTGTTGATCAATGAGACTTCAGTGTTGGACATCGACAACTGGTAGGAAGTTGAATGCGTACCTCGCCTTCATGGTATTCGGGGACCAGGGACGGCCCGGAGTGATGCATGGAATATCATACAGGATGATAGGTTTCTGTTCAGTGAGTGACATGGTTCTAACGCCAAGGGCTCAGTTCCGCAGCCTT
The DNA here is from genome assembly GCA_038093515.1 of Butyriboletus loyo. Lineage (NCBI taxonomy): Eukaryota > Fungi > Basidiomycota > Agaricomycetes > Boletales > Boletaceae > Butyriboletus > Butyriboletus loyo. Next base: position 50,655 of record JBBPSI010000175.1, read on the forward strand.
TTAAGGGTTTGTAGTACCTTGTTAGCGTTGCGAGCATGTTCGGTTCATTATTGCTGGTGGAGCTTTACGTCCGTTAACGTACGGAGTCATCACTTCCGAGACACCGATTTTGATATGCATGGATGAATGTATTGGGATATACTACCCATAGTATTAGTTTCTGGCATGTACTTACAAAGATCCTGATATCGTAACCTTATGAGCCTGCTTTGATGGCTGACCCTAGGGAATTTGAACCATAGATCTTGACCGAAAAATGACCCAATTAGGAAATAGGGTTCCCTATATGGAAACACTGCTCTGAATATGAATATTATCATTGGTATATACTGTAGATCTATGAAGATTTGATCAAGTTATGAGAAAAATAGAAATAATATGTATCAATGTATTTTGAGATTGTGGCTGTAGTAGAAGGGGCATCCTGGCCGCCCATGTGTACACAGCGCACTTTTGCTTATGTAAGCATCCCAAGTAGTCTACTTGCACGAAAATCCAACAAAACTACTACACTCTGGCTACACATACTAGACATTTGGTAATGAAAAATGCGCCATAATTATATGATAATGTGTATGATAAGTGTAGCAAAAAGCATAGTAAAATGGTGTGGAGGGAGCAACGACGAGCCGAAGGCGAGGAGTTGCAGTGATTAGTACTGCGTGAGTGGGGATTTTACCACAGGTAACAGGACTGAGGGCATCCAAGCTGTCAATCCATCCTGTTTCGTCCCCAGGGGGACTCATCAGACCTTGGTGATAGTGAACGTCAGAAAGCCGACGCACCGTTTATATATCTAGCGATACGGTGCACGGACCAAGCATATTATTACGAAGTGTGAGAGAAAGTAAGGACGTATCTGGAGCATTGCGTTATTGCGTGGGATACGGTCTCACGAGAAGACACAGGGACCTGGTTGCCTGGGTGACAATCAGTTAATTTCTGCTCGCTTACTACGCAGTTCTAGACCTCTGGGCCGACATGCCGTATGACGTCATGATCTAGACCCTCGGCCCCTTCGGGCCGGCAGTAACCCCCATGCCGGGGGTGGCCGCTTGATAATCCTAACCGAAGTAGCCGGTTCAATAGCTGACCGGTGTTCAGTTGCCTAAAAGGCCGAGTTGCCGGATGCCGGACTATTCCCACGCCACATTACGTGGTTGGTTCTGCACGGCCCGAAGGCCGGGGGTCCCGGGTATAGCCGGTTAGGAGGAAACAAAAAAAGCGAAGCTTTTTTGGTTGGATATGAGGTATTTGAAAACTGAGAGCTGTAGAAAAACAGATAACAGTGGGGTCTTTACTTAGGACCTCACACCTGTTTCGTCATATGACTCATCAGATCTGTTTTTGGTCATCGAACGATTGATGGCACGAACCTTGCTTTTATAGGCGCAATCTTGGTCCATGCGCGGTTACCTTGCGATAAGCTGATAGCAAAAATAGATAGCAAAAATAGAAAGAAGACACGTCACCGGATCTCCGTCATAGCTGCGTTTCCCTAGCGACTTTAATCTCTGTGTGACGTGGGAGTGGTTCCTATCCATATTACCTCGGCAGGATGACCCATCCTGCAAAACACTCATTTCACCCTCTGCTGAACATGTTCTCACTCCTTTTGCAGTCACTTGCTACTCTATTCAACCCATCCTGCAGTTGATGATCGCTTTACACATTAACTGATCACTAGGCCATCCTGCCACATGCATCTTTCACCCTCTCTCTTGCATAACCATGCTTCTTTTTCAGTTGCTTGCTGCCCTATTTACCCCATTCTGCAGTCAATGATTACTTCACGTGTTAACTGATCACTGGGCCATCCTGCCACACATATCTTTTATACTCTGCCTTGTCTTTCCTTGCTTCTCTTGTGGTTGCTTGCTGCCCTATTTACCCCATTCTGCAGTCAATGATTACTTCACGTGTTAACTGATCACTGGGCCATCCTGCCACACACATCTTTCATTCTCTGCTTCACACATCCTCACTGCTTTTGCAGTTACTTGCCTGGATGTCAACTGATCACACCAAGGGCATCCTGCTACTATTCACTTTGGTTGTCATTTGGCTTTGTGCCTACTTGTTTTGGTTGATGATCAGTTAACATGTTAACTT